>KV019704.1:144900-156625 GCA_001598015.1 Dorcoceras hygrometricum | reverse complement strand
GCATTGCTCAGTCCAAACGAACCGCTTGTCTTTTTGAGTCAACTGAGTCATCGGCCTAGCTATACTAGAGAAACGCTCTATAAAACGACGGTAATAGCCAGCCAGACCCAAGAAACTACGAACCTCAGACACATTCCTAGGTCGCTCCCAGTTCAAAACAGCATCTAACTTACTGGGATCCACATAAATGACATCCGCTGAAATCACATGACCCAAAAACACGACGCGATCCAACCAGAACTCGCATTTAGAGAATTTGGCGTACAGCTGCGAGTCTCTCAACGTCTGAAGAACAACTCTCAGATGCTCAAGGAGTCTTCGAATACACCAAGATTTCATCGATGAACACTATCACAAACTTATCTATAAACTCGCGGAAGACTCGGTTCATCAAATCCATGAAGACTGCAGGAGCATTGGTCAACCCGAACGGCATTACCAGAAACTCAAAGTGCCCGTACCTAGTACGAAAAGCAGTCTTCGCGACATCTTGATCAATAACTCTCAGCTGATGGTACCCTGAACGTAGATCGATCTTTGAATATACATTAGAGCCTTGCAACTGGTCAAAAAAGTCGTCGATCCTAGGCAACGGGTACTTATTCTTAACAGTAACTTTGTTCAGCTGACGGAAGTCAATGCACATTCTCATTGTGCCATCCTTCTTCTTGAAAAACAAGATAGGCGCTCCCCACGGCGACATGCTAGGTCTGATAAAACCTTTCTCCAGCAAGTCATCTAGTTTCACCTTGAGCTCTCTCAACACAGTAGGCGCTAAACGATACGGTGCACGCGAAATCGGAGCCGTGCCAGGCACCAACTCAATGCTAAAATCAATCTCCCTCTGAGGAGGAAAACCAAGAATCTCCTCCGGAAACACATCAGGGAAATGGCGCACCACTGGAACGTCGCTGAGCTGCACATGCGAAGAAGAAGATGCATCCAACGCATAAATCATAAAACCAGCATTCTCCGTCGACAACAAGCTGAACATCTCCATCGTAGAGACTAGCGGAATCTTCGACTGGGAATCAGCACCGTAGAAATTCCATTTCTCACCGGACTGAGGCCTAACACGCATGATCCCATGGAAACAATCCACGGAGGAGCTATAGCTGGACAACACGTCCATTCCCACTATGCAGTCGAAATCCCATAACAACAAACGAATCAAATTCTACAAGCACATGCTCACCAAAACTCAGAACGCCATTCAACAAAACCTCTTAGGAGTACAAGCTCGCACCGCCAGGAGTAGAAACAGACACAACATCGCCCAAAAAAGTGGTATGCAGACCATGCTCGACCACAAATGCATCAGAAATAAACGAATGCGATGCGCCAGTGTCAAAAAACACTCGTGCAGGAAAATCAAAGACAAGGCATGTACCTGAAATCACCCTGCTCGGCGTCTCCTCCGCTTGCTCCCTAGTAATAGCGTTCGCTTGAGCATTTTGGGGTCCAGAGAAATGCTGCTGAGACGATTGTCAGAAACAAGACGGACCAGGAAATTGGAACGGCCTAAACTGCGTCTCTCCAACTCTAGGCTGCGGAAACTGAGGGGAACGACCCCTAGACGATCCTACTCGACCCTGAGGTGGGGCTGCGGCTTGCTGCGATCCAGCCGACGGACACACCATCATGAAATGTCCATACTGACCACAGATATTACAAGAGCCCTTCACACCAACGCACTGAGTCTATGGATGTTTGCCTCCACAGAAGCCACAAAACTCTGCCCTAGAACCACTGCTACTAGAGCTACCAGAACCAGACTTCTTCTTAAACTGATGGCCACGAGGTCGGAACCTCTGACGGCCAGACTGCTGAGCCAACTGCTGTTGCTGCTGCTGGGGTTGATGAGCTAACTGCGAAGACTGAGAAGACTGCGCTCCCTGAACAGCGGGACGACCACCCTGAGCACCCTGAGGTCTAACACGCGACCTCCGGCTCCACAGACCTTCCTCGATGTCGATCGCATTGTCCACTGCTTCAGCATAACTCTTCAGTTTGCTCGTCAGCACCATTGAATACAGCTCCTCATTCAAACCCTCAATAAACTTAGTCCTCTTGGCCCTCTCCCGGCCAGCAACATGCGGGACATACGCCAAAAGAGAAGAAAAAAACCGAGCATACTCACGCACCGACATCGTACCTTGCTCCAAATGATCGAACTCTCGCTCACGAGCGTTCACGTATGACTCCGGGACGTACTCCTGCCGAAAGGCAACACAGAAGCTATCCCAAGTAATCTCCACACCGGTCTCCTCCAGAGTCCTCGAAGCGCCACGCCACCAACGCTCCGCACTCTTCCTCAGCTGGAAGGTCGCCAAACTCAACCGAAGCATATCGTCGTACTGAACCCGATCGAACAAACCAGTGATGTGCTGTAGCCACGAATCCGCATCCTCGCTAGACTCGTCACCGTTGAAAATCTGGGGACTCATCCTTTTGGAACCTAGCCATCACAATCTCCATGCTCTCCACACGGGTTGTCAAGTCGTCAACTTCATCCTCCACTCGCCTACCACGACCACGAAGAGGAATACTACGCCGATCCTCGTTCTCACCTTCCAATTCCTGAAACTTCCCTCTACCTCTACCCCTACGTCTAGGCGGCATCTACGAAGGCACTAAACATGATAAGGTAACACAGAACAAGTACAGCATAGATATCACATAACACAAAAATACGCAGCACATAATCACATAGTCAAGCACAAGCAACACACACATCAGAGATAAACCACGCAAACACAAGCGGAAGCAACTAAAAAGTGGCTAAAATTTTTGCTTTTGGCCTGACGGTTTAAAACAATATAATCTAAAATACAACAATACTCAAAATATATCCCAGTTTAAACCAACAAAGGGCTACAAGCCACAAA
Organism: Dorcoceras hygrometricum; assembly: GCA_001598015.1. Lineage (NCBI taxonomy): Eukaryota > Viridiplantae > Streptophyta > Magnoliopsida > Lamiales > Gesneriaceae > Dorcoceras > Dorcoceras hygrometricum. Next base: position 153,737 of record KV019704.1, on the reverse strand, counting down.
AATACAGTATAGCATAAAACATGCATCAAGTACCTGAGAACAACCACAACTGAATACGACAGACTGCTAGATATATAAGTCTAAGCATCAAAGGGCTACAAGCCACAAAAATACAGTATAGCATAAAACATGCATCAAGTACCTGAGAACAACCACAACTGAATACGACAGACTGCTAGATATATAAGTCTAAGCATCACCCGGGACATCCCACCCGCAGTGATACCAGTGCATATAAATTCTATACATAACTGTGACACTCTAACCACCTCCTGGGGCACCTCCAGCTGGGCCAACTCCACGACCAGCTGAATAACCTGGGAAACCTGAACAACAAATAGGCAAACAAACAAACCAAGCCCCAGAGGGACATTGGGGTAAAACCCCAGTACGGAGAGCAACTGAAACAGCTAAAGAAACAGCATAAGATAAAATGTAGATGCTATGCATGAGACATAGAACAAAAGCTGGAGGCTTCAACCGAAGAAAGGGAGCCAAAGAACTCAAGCACATCTCAAAAAAATATGCAACGAATGGTGGCCACTGGTGTGTGTACAAGCATACGTGAATTACCCGCTCATCTTTACACCACACCTGAATACCAGATGCATCAAACAACTCAACCTTCTGTTGCCCAACTCATGAACTGTGGTAGTTAACCACTCGGCGCATGAGGGCTAACAGATCCCAGCAGGGAGATGAGAGTGTGGTATTGCCACTCGCCCTCGCATCCTGGTAAGAAACAGAGCAACAACAACAAGGCACAATACAGCAGGGATCTGAAATGCACGTGAGCAATGCGTGTATGCATATAACAGAAAGTAGCTAGCATAAACCATATGCACAACAGCAACCACAGTAGCAAGCATACACGGCCAGCAATCTCACATTAAATCCCACGCCAATTCCAAGCTATAACAAGCTCAAATCCATACCTCGATATTCTGTGCAACAATTACCACAAACGGGGTCCCGAGAAATCTGATATAAACCTGAACGAAGCAACAAAGCATAATTCTCAAGGGACGCTAAACACAGAACTTACGGCTGGGAGCTACAACTCAAACCAGCAATCATCCTATATAACTAACTCAACAGGAAGCTTAAATAAATGCTCGAGGTAAGATCTCATCAAATAATCGAAGCGCTACCTGCACACACGAACACACTGCCGAAGATAGCAACTTCGTGATCTAGCTCCAGCCAACTACCGCTTCCAAACGAGGTATCAATCGAAAGAGCAACTCTCAAGGAGTGCAGCGCCACCAGTCTTGCTCAAAACAAAGACGAGAAACGATGGGAATCGATGGCGGAAAGCTACGGTGAACAGTGCTTAGGGTTCGCGACAGAGATTGGGAAAATATTCTAAGTATAGGATCTGTTAAAAAGTCGAAAACCAAGTCTTCTAATAAATACACTACTCAACAGCTGGTAGCAGCAGGAACAGATTCCATTAACAAAACATTCGTCGCAACTAATATTCCCAACCAGCAGCTGAAATCTCGCATCATATTTTGCCTATCGCTAAACAGCAAACAACTAAACAAAACAACGTCGCAGAGGGACACGTCACCTTGCTACCAACAGCTGATTCACAAACCAGCAGCTGAATAAAACAACGCATCAGATCTCTCAACCGTAGATGCCTAATATAACCAGCAGCTGATACAAGCGCTCCACTCAAAACGCTGTCGTTACAACTTAACTTAAACGACGTAGTTTCTACCTCACGCTACAATACAAGATCTGAATCCACGTCAGCATTGCTGCTGCTTCCTACCAAAACGCAACAGCTGATATACCAACACCTGACACGATCGCTCAACTACAGGAACGTTGACTCGCGTTGACATCTGTTGACAGTAAACAAACAGACTTTCCCCAAGACATCTGCTCCCGTGAAACGGCGTCGCATCATGCCTGCGCCACATTCAACAGACCCTCTTACGTCAGTAGATCTCTCACTAGAGCTAAGCCAAAACGGCATCGTACCAACTAATCTAAACGACGACGTTTTGTACTCACGACTAAAACACGCAGGCAGACTTCTAAACAGTACTAGCACTAGAAGATTTCTCCTATTTGATCAGATCTCTCCACAAATCTGAATTCTTAAAATCTGATAACAAATTAATCTTTTCTAAATTTCGGGTCTCACAGAGGCTCATCAAGTAAAATCTGAGGATAACAAAATCACTTAATGCAGGCAGACGTCTCATATATTAACATAACTTAGTTTAAAGGAAGGCATTTAAACTTAAACATCTTTCATAAAAATAGATTTGAGAAATAACCCAAATCTCATCATTATTTTCTTGTGATTTATGGCTTATAAGCACTCCTTAGGTCCTTGGGCGCTTGATCAAGCTACTTCTGAATTCAGTCTTTACGGCATGAAGCCCTATATGAAGGGGCAATCGACACGCTCGACGACTGCTCACCCTTCCTTTATGAAGGGGAAACTATCTTGACAGCTGCTCACCCTTCCTTTATGACCGTTTGTTATCTACGCCATAAATCCTTTAAACTAAACTTTTCTTCCTTTAAACTCATATCTGGTTGAAAACAGATTTGAACATCATCAGGGTTCACTACATTTCAAAACTCGATTTTCTTTGAAATCTCACTGAGCATCAGATTCGACTACTGGGGACTTATCGCTGGGGTGAAAAACAGATATGGCTAACGAAAATAGTATTCGGATGCAAAACAGATCTTAGTCGTGGAAACAGGTTCGACCATTGTATCGCTAACATTAAAAATAGTTGTAGTAAAGGAACAGTACCGTTAGCATAGTCAGATTTGACTTTAGAAATGTATCGCTAGCATCGAAGCAGTTTTGACTATGGAATAGTAGGGCTAGCGTGAAACAGATTTGAGTTCTGTGTTGATGTCGCTAGCGGGAAAGCAGATGGGACTGTAGTGTCTTAGGAGTAAAACATATTTGACTCACGAAACAGATATGACAGGAAATTCAGATCCGACGTGGGAATTTCAGATTTGATCATAGAATCTTGTCGCTAGCGTAGAGAAAACAGAATTGGCTACTGAACTAGTGCTTCAACATCTCGACGACATTCATGATACCAGCACCGCCTATCTAACCGGACAAAATCCCGATTCGTCCAGCATCGCTGGTTACTCGGAGTCGAGTCCAGACATCGCCATCCACCAGGTCTGTGTTGATGTCGCTAGCGGGAAAGCAGATGGGACTGTAGTGTCTTAGGAGTAAAACATATTTGACTCACGAAACAGATATGACAGGAAATTCAGATCCGACGTGGGAATTTCAGATTTGATCATAGAATCTTGTCGCTAGCGTAGAGAAAACAGAATTGGCTACTGAACTAGTGCTTCAACATCTCGACGACATTCATGATACCAGCACCGCCTATCTAACCGGAACAAAATCCCGATTCGTCCAGCATCGCTGGTTACTCGGAGTCGAGTCCAGACATCGCCATCCACCAGGAGGAAGGACTTCATAACCTTTCGATAAACTAGAATCTGAGTGCTCAATGTTTTTACAACACACATACTTCAAAATCTACATTTAAAACATACTGGCATTCTTTTTAAGACAGGGAAAACAACAATGAACCCGATCTTTCATTTTCATAAACATGCTTGAACATATCTATATCTTAAGCTTAAACAGGCAAGAAAACAGAACTGAAGAAGACAATATATGCTTTAAATGGTGTGCAAGAATCAGCTTTTACTTTCCTTAACACTGGAAACACGGAGACAGCGGGTTCCTGCAGAAATCCTCCTCAAGCACTACGACAAGCTACAGAGAGTTTTAAGAGGGTGAAAGATTTTCATTACAAATGAAAGTGAACTCTAACTTCACGTAAGCAATCATATAAAAGAGCATGATTGTCATTAGGTGAAAACACTCGAGTAGGCATGGGATTCCTACCAACTATTTGTCCTTTTTGAAAGATTTGTAAAAAGCTCCCATCTACTATTTTAAATTTGGAATTTTGCCAAAGGATTTTGAAGAGAACAATTTGCTGAATTTGAAAACATTTTCGAACAAAATCGAAATCTGCTCATGTCTTGTGCTTGAGGCAAAATCTGCCTAGAAACCTTCCGCGTCGTGTCTCAAGTCTGAAATCTGAAATCAGCCTTTTAAACAATTAAGATGAATTTAAAGCTGGAATCTGAAACTGAAAATATCAACATGACCCTTAAAGTAAAACGGTTTAAAATTGTGGTCCTATGGATTTTGGGGCGTTACAGGTTGGGTTGAAGAGGAAGTGGAGTCGCGAGGGAGGGGCAACGTACATACAATCCCATCGGGTGAGCGGAGGTGAGGCTAGGAGGGAGTAGGGTTGTGTTTTGCGCATTTATGTGATTGTCCAGTATTTTTTTTCATGGTTCTATAAGTCCTAAACCATGTACGAATAGATCCTAAGATGAGTTCATGGGCTGGGAGTTGAGTAAATTTTTTAGAAGTCGCACGGACCCGTAGCGAAGCCAAGGAGAGGCAGCACATAGCGCTGAAAATTTATAGGTCATGTAAGCACCTTGAAGGCATCCGAACAGTACGTTTATGGCTTGTAAACATTTTTATGATGTGTAAAATTGTATTTTCCAGGCTTGGTTTATTGTGGTGAGTTTGGGATTGTCCGGTGACTCGTTGAGACCGCCCGGTGTCCGAGTAGCCCGTCGAGAAGCCTAGAACGGTTCCAATTGATCTTGGCTCAAATTTCCTATATTTTCTAATGCATTGCAAACATTTTACGGGCAAAAATGTTTGGAAAATCAAAATGATGAATTTTTATGATGTTAATGGCATGAAACGTGATGTTGATGTTTTAAAAGAAAAGGAAGAAAATTATTTTGAGGAATGCGAGTTTACTGTGACCAAGACGTAGAGGAATACGGTGACTAAGGCGCATGAGGTACGTAGAGCCATATTAGAGGGGGATAGTGACTACGGCGCAAGAGGTTCGTAGAGCTATTCCAGCCTAGTACTATGGTTTATAGCTTGATCAAGCGAATAGAGGGGTCGCATCAATGAGAAAACTTCACCCAAAATGTTACTTTGAGGATTTATGTTATTTACATGCCATGATGTTATTTTGAGGATTTGATGTTAAAGTTTATTTAAAGCATTTTGACGATGAGGTATGAAGAAGTTTAAAGTTCTTTTTGAAGTTCTGATGTTGAAGTTTAAAAAGTATTTTAGTATCGCTATTTTTTATGCATGTGGATGTATATTTATTATTTGTTATTCAGGTTTGAGCTTGCTGAGCCATTAGGCTCACTAGATGTGAGACACGAAATATTATTGTATTAATTGAGTTAATTAATCGGGTTTAACATAGACCAGATTTGGCGTGAGCAGATCTGGGATGAGACAGCTTTGGGCTGGTATGCTTGGTTAATTAATCGGGTCAGTATAAGCCTTCGAACAGCTCTGGATTGTTAGAGAAATTACACGGGAAAGTGATCAGATTTGAGTGCTGGTCAGCTTTGGCTGGTCTTTTTTAGATTTGGTGGTGAAATCTGATAGTCGCGCGCTATTTTGGTTACGCGTTTTGGAGGTGTTATGCGGGTAGCAATACGACATAGTTTTGGGAGAAACCAGATCTGAGTTGCGAGCGTGGTTAGTGATACGTGTACAGGTCCGGTTCGTAGTCCCGGTTCGGGGTTTGGAGTAGATCGGAGCGGTCCACGGGTTTCGGCTTTGACTGGTCAACAGATCTGGTCTTTCAGATCTCGGTTGCATTGCAGCGACGTTTTTATGATGTCTTGAGGGATGCGATGCGATGTCGTTTAGCGATTCAGATGTGGTTAGCGGGATGACGTGTCTTAGTGAGTGAGCGGTCCTTGGTGCGACGTCGTTTGGATAAGTTCCAAATCTGTTTAGCGTATGATCCAGATCTGGAGTGTTACTCAGATCTGAGTTGGGATTAGCTTTGAGCAGGTTTTGTCGATGGATACTGTTCATCATATTTGGGGAACTTAAGTTGTATATATTGAGGACTTTGACTGGTCTCGCGATATTTTTTCCGACACTTAGAAATATTTCTCGAAAGATAACTCTGTCGCGATACCCTAGCTACTGTTCACCGTAGCTTATTTTCTCCGATTGCCGATGTCAGGCCTCGTGCTCACAACAGATAAACACATGCGGAAGCTATCAAAAAGTGGGTAAAATTTTCGCTTTTAGGTCCGACGGTTTTAAACGTATAATTTAAAATACAACAATACTTAAAATAAGTTTCCCAATTCATAAAACAACCAACAGTAAAGCATACATAATTCAAACATGTATAAGACTCCCCTACGGGTACATCAACAAAGCACAGGGCATCCCCCTGGCTAACTGATACATATATATATATATATATGCTATATGCAACTGGGACACGCTAGCCACCTCCTGGGGCACCACCAGCTGGGTTAAAACCACGACCAGCTGTAGAACCTGGGTTTCCTGAAAACAACGCAACAAAGAAACAAACCAAGCCCCGGAGGGACATGGGGACAAACCCCAGTACGGAGAGCAACAATATAACAGCAATAAACAGCAAGGAATAAAATGCAGATGCTATGCATGAGACGCCGGATAACAACGGAAGGCTCGACCCTCGAGGGAGCTAAGGGACTCAAACATAGCTCCAAGAATCATCAACGACATACAGTGGCCACGGGGTGTGTTCACAGTGTGGTAGTAAGCCACTCGCCATGACACTACACCCCACTTACCAGATGCATCAAACAACTCAACCCGTTGTTGCCTCGCCCATGAACTGTGGTAGTTAACCACTCGGCGCATGGTGGCTACGATCCCAGCAGGGAGATGAGAGTGCGGTATTGCCGCTCGCCCTCACATCTTGGTAAGAAACATCAACAATACAACAAGGTACAAAGACTACCAAAACTGGAAAAAAGGAATACCATGCGTGTATTCAACATGCTGGAATGCAGGCATATAACATATGCAACACAGCAATAACACAACAGCATACACAATCCTCAACAGGACACAACCAGCAGGCACGGCCATTCCACATACCAGCAACTACAATCATCCAAGCCATAACCTCGCTGTAATATAAGCTCAAATCCGTACCTTATACTGAGCAACAATTAACACTGCAAGAAATCCCGAAAACTCTGGTAAAAGCCTGTTAAACACACGGCATACACAACATAAATCTAACGGGTTGCAATTCAAGCTCACGGCTGGGAGTCACACTCAACAAGCTGCTCAATATACCTCAACAATAACACAGAAAGCTTAAAACTATGGCTAGGAACAAGGTCTCACCGAAAACCAGAACATAGTTCTGTTGGGAAACCGCGGCGGATCCGGATCACGCCTCCCGGCGAGGCAGCGGAAGAACAAAAATTGCCGGGAGACGATCAATACAATAAAAACAATAAACAAATCTATGACATTCATAGGGCGTTTAGATCACTACCTTGCTGGAAACTCGTGCCTGGCTCCGACCAGTTTCTCGAGGAAACCGGCACTTCACGGTAGATTGCGGTAGATAACGTCAATCCGGTCCACGACCAGATGCGAGACTCCTTCGTCAGCCTGCACTAGAAGGCGTGACGAGATCGGCGCGGACGGATTCTCCTCGTCAAGATTGGCCGGAACGATTTCCGGCGAAGCGGCGGCGGCGGCGTGAGGCTTGAGGAGAGGGGGCGGCGGCTATTGCTTAGGTTTAGGGTTAGGAGAGTTATGTTATGTTATAATGAAGCTTAAGTCTAATTAAATAGACTTGGTGATGGATTTGGATCCGGCCCAACGGGCCCGGGTCCAACGGATGAACATTCGGTTCATCCCCATCACCGAGACTTCATCGTAACTCCGATCGCCAATCAGATCGGACGGATCGACTCAGTTTCCAAAACTGAATACTATGATCTGAAAAACCATTTTTCAGAATCCCAGTGTAAAATGATCGTTTTGCCCCTCAACAGCGGGAAATCACGATTTGACCCCTGTTGACTTTTAGGAAGTCGCACTCCCCAAAATCCTCTTGGTATGCTCAACACATTGAGCTGAGTATCCGTGCGGAAATCTCGAATCCAGTACTTGTGTGACCCTCAATGGTTCAGGGATACAGCTAGCCGTGGGCCCACAACCATTGTGGCTCCGGAATCACAATTCCGGACTTGCCCATCGGATCATGGTAAGAGCGTCTAGCAACATCGCCCCATGATCCCCTAGGTATCACTGATAGTGCCTGCAAGAACCAGTTGGTCGTGGTTAGCGTACAGTACGGTCCTTTCAATCCATATATCCCAATCAGATCAACGACCATTGGTAAATCGAGAGTCGCTAAAGATCCAATAGCTATGCGTACATCTTGGAGATCGAATAGTGACATCGCGAGTGTAACTAGGTAAACACATTTACCTAAAACACTTCTAGTACTCTGGCCAGAGATTTATACACTATTCTCCCCTAAGATAGCATAGGATATCCACGCATGTCTACGAGCGGTGAATCCTCGACAACGATGCATCGACTCCTACATGCATCGGGGTCTCACCCAATCCCGACGCCTTATGACCCCAAGAGAGTCGGTAAACGGGTCAAAGTGAGACGCCTATCATGTAGAGTCTCAATGACGTTTCGATTCGTGAGGACTAATCAGTACAACCAAGACCTCGGACTTATCCACTCGACAAATGATAACCACTTGGAAAGTCCGAAGGAGGGTAGTTCGATAGATCACCAGGTCACTATCTATCTGCATGCTCAGAACATCAAAATGTTCCCTACCAATGAAACATGGTACTTCGCATCACAGATACTAGTCTCGAACTCGGGCGGCCTTATCCTCATTTTGACGGCCCAATCG
>KV019704.1:112593-128566 GCA_001598015.1 Dorcoceras hygrometricum | reverse complement strand
TGGACTCCCAGTCGCAACAACGAAACGACGACGTTTCCTCTTCGAGCTACAGGAATGTTGACCCGCGTTGACATCTGCTTCTGCTGAACAACCAGCAGACACACACACACAAATCCACCAGCTGGTACCAGACGCAACATCCAAACGACGTCGCGCCAACTAAACTAAACGCAGTCGTTTTACCCTCGCTACACGAAAACACTAAAGCACCTGCTGATCACAACACGCGCAACCAGACTTCATGCAAACGACGACGTTTCAGGAATCTCGCGCTGAAACACGCTTCTGCTGGATTCATCACCGACCAGCTGCTAGCTCACAAAACCAGCTGATACTCGAAAATCTCAAAAACACGAAAACTTCCAGAATTGCTCCAAATGCTATTTCAGACCCGAAAATGTAAACCAAACTCTCAAACAGAGATTCGATCAGCCAAAAACTCCCAAAAACCGATACAATCAACAAGTAAATCTTAATACAAATCCAGGTCTCACAGCCGACGGTAGGCAGCTTCGACTGAAGTGAGAGTGGTAGCGCTGGACTCCTCTTGCTAAGGCGCTTCGTTCTATACCTCATTCATAGGCTTGGGTTAAGCTGGAAGAAGATCGCGAAGGAAGCTTCCCTGTGTAGTCTTTTAGCATAAGCGCGGATTTGCTTCTGCCGTTCAGGTAGCTTGTTGCGTAAGTGTTAGTTCCTACCTTGTGCTTTGTTTAGAGCGGTTGACTGAGCTAGAAGGTTAGGACAGAGCTGGTCAAGTTTTTAGTTCCCAGTTCGTAGCTCTGAGCCTTGCGTACCTGAGTTAGCGTTGTTGTTTGACTTAGCAGGTTTCAGATCTGGTTTCTCGAGACTGCTTTTGTTGTAATTATAGCTCGGAACTAAGGTACGGATGTTAGCTTTTTTTACAGCGTTGGATTTGGCATGGATATTATGTGTGCTGCTGTGTATGCCTCTGTGTTATTATTGCTTGCCTCTGTTGTGTTGTTATTGCAAGTTGTTGCATTGATTATAGCTCGGAACTAAGGTACGGATGTTAGCTTTTTTTACAGCGTTGGATTTGGCATGGATATTATGTGTGCTGCTGTGTATGCCTCTGTGTTATTATTGCTTGCCTCTGTTGTGTTGTTATTGCAAGTTGTTGCATTGCATACACACATATTTCATGTTGAGCTCAGATCTTTCTAGCTTTGTCCTGTTGTCTTGATCTGTGTGTACCAGGATGCCTGTTTTAGAGGCCGAGCGGGTAACTCCCATGTCCCTCATCTCTCTGCTGGGATCTGTTAGCCACTATGAGCGGAGTGGGTAGCTCCCACATCTCATGAGTTGGGCAACAAGAGGTTGAGTGTTGTGTTATGCATCTAGTACCGTGTGTTGAGACGAGTGGGTAGCTCACATATGCTCACACACCCTGTGGCCACTATCTTCCAGTTAATTGGATATCAGTTGTTGAGCAGTTCTTGAGATCCTTTGGCTCCCTGCCTTCGGTTGTAGCCTTGTTCTCATGCATTGCATTCGCATTTTATCTATTGCTATTTAACTGCTGTTTTTCAGTTGCTCTCCGTACTGGGGTTTGACCCCGATGTCCCTTTGGGGCTGGTTGTCTTGTTTGTATGTATGTGTTTTCAGGTTATCATGGTTTCTCCGTTGGACGTGGATTTGATCCAGCTGGTAATGCCCAGAGAGGTGGATAGAGTGTCCCAGTTATGTAGTAGATACATATGATATCTTTGTTATATTATATTGTATCTATGTTGAGCGAGAGACTCATGTTTTGTTGCTTGAGGGTCACTCTATGTTGTATCGTTGTATGTTATTGTATTGAGTTTTCAGCGTTGTAAAACCTGTATTTTGAATATCAGTGTATTTTAACTTATGTTTTCTAAGTCAGGCCAAAGCGAAAATTTTAGCCACTATTTAATGCTTCCGCTATTGTTTATTATGTGGTTTTACTCTAATTGAGCACGAGGCCTAACAGTAGATCTGATTGTGTGCAGGTGCTAGCGATGTTGAGGTCTGGGCAATGACGCTTGAGGAGCATCGGATACCGGTGGTGCACTCCCGAGACCTTCTAAGCTTCCGCAAAAGATTTTTATGAGATGTTACGTAAATTTTGAGGATACGATTTCCTTTATGATATATTTTTTAAATAAATCTTGTGTCGTCAAAGTTTGAAATTTGATTCTGTCCATAGATTAATTCGTTTGAAAATTTTGCTGGGATATACTCTTTACTGCGGTATGGAATTATTTGATTGTTTTCTTGTTGCATCAACTTCAGTTTTGCGAAGATTGTTGGAAAAGTCGTCGAGTCTACTATTCCCATGAATAGTACTGTTCACGTGAATATTGACCAAAAAATTCTTTCCTTCTATTTAAAGCAAAATATTTTAGAAATTCGGGTCGTTTCAATCTAGGCTCACTAGTTTTCTTGAGTGCAGGTGATGAGAGATAGATGGAGTTGTATGGTGCGTAGCTGAATCAGATCGAGGTATTTATCGTGGACATCTGTTTCCGTGTTGTTTCAGTTTACAGTCTTTTGTTGTATAGAAGTTAGATACTTGCTTTGTGAACATTACAGAATACTTCTCCACTTATTCAATGTAATCTGAATGAAAATATGTATATATATATATATATATATATGTATATATATATATACGTGTGTGTGTGCAAGTTCCGCAGTTACGTATCACCTTGATAAGATATCTAGTGCGTTTCTTTTACGTTGCGTGATCTGAAAATTTTATAAAGTGCAACTCAGTCTAGAACAAGTTGTTATCTTTCAATTTGCACCTTTCCAATTTATTTATTTAAGATTTTCGGATCGCTGTTTTACAAATCCGGCAAGAGATTTGTCATACTATTATCTTCTCAGATAGCATAGGATATTCACGCACAAGGGCGAGCGGTGAATCCTCGACAACGAAGCATCAACTCCTACATGCATCGCGACCTCACCCAATCCCGCCACCTGATGTACCCCAACGGAGTCGGTAAACGGGTCAAAGTGAGGCACCTATCATGTAGAGTCTCAATGAAATTTCGAGTAGTAAGGACTAATCTATGCAACCAATACCTCGGACTTAATCCACTTGATAAATGATAACCAATTGGAAAGTCTGAACGAGGGTAGTTCAGTAGATCACCAGGTTACTATCCATCCGCATGATCAGAACATCTCTATGTTCCCTACCAATGAGCCGTGGTACTTTGCATCACAGATTATAGTCTCAAACTCGGGTGGCCCTTATCCTCTTTTGGATGGGCCAATAGACTAGGAACTAGTTTAGAACACACAGTGACTATTAGATGTGTTTCATGATAGCCATCAAATCCACTATCACATCTAACATACACGATAGTGCATTCAAGGTCTTTTTCCAACAAATTGTAATCATAATAATGAAGATAAAGAATGCCATAAATATGAGAATTTCATAAATAAAGATCGTTTTACTTAGAGTCAACAAGAACCCACATTCCACAAGTTGGCTAGTTAGCCACCTACTCTAACATGAACCAGATCTGATTTCTTAGATGTATTTTACAGATGTAGCGCCTTGTGGTTCTTGTTTTGATTTGGTGGCCCTGAGTTGTTGGCCGGGAGCTGGACTTGACAGTGTGTGTGTTCTGTCTCAACTGTGAGATTTGTGAGGTATTTGGTAAGATCAGAGCAAAGGTTAGAATTGATCTTGTAATCTACATCTTTGAAATAAGCATGTGAATATACATGTGTGTGTGCTGATTTATCGAGCCGTGTATTGCATGAGGATTCCTTAGCTGTTTTGTTCTTGTACTGTATGTTGTTATGTGAATTTTGATGACATTGCATACATGCATATCATGTTGAGCCTGAATCCCTTGATAACCAATTTTTTATGATGATGAATAGTACCAATATGCTGTTTTTTAAAATAAAATGAGATGTGTCGACTGGCTCCGTACCGTCGACTCCCGGCTGCGAGATTGTGTCATCATGAGGACAAGTGGGTAGCTCCCGCCCCTCAAAGAGCTGAAAGGCACCAGTTGGGTTGAGCTTTATGATTTTGCTACTGGTACTGTATGTGGGACAACTGAGAAGCTCCCACACTCTCACATGAATTGTGGCCACTTATATATTTGATTGCCAGCTGAGTCACTGTGCCTTGGATTTCGATGATTCGTTGTACCTTCATGCATTGCACTACATGATATATTTCATGTTTATTCGATTGATGTATTATGATTGCTCTTCGTACTGAGGTTTGACCTCGTTTGTTTTTGGTCTTGTGTTGACCACTGTAGGAGTTTCATGTAGATCAACTTGTCCGAGCAATGCATCAGCTGGTGGAGCCCCATAGGCGTGTGAGTGTCACAGTTACGTAAATATTGTGTCGAGTCATTTCCAGGGGATGCCCTGTGTTAATGTTCTATTGCTGATTCGACTGTCATTTCTGATATATATACATATGAGATGTTGTGTTTTACTGTTGGCTATTGAATCAAAGTCTGTATTTTGAGTATGTGAATATTTTGAATGATATAGTTTCTATCCATGACAAAAGAAAATTTTCAACCACTTTTAAGCTTCCGCATTTTATTATTAATTGTATGCTTATTTCTGTATTATGAGCAGCGGGCTTGACACTGATGCCACGATTGATTTCTTGCACGCAGGCAAGGGAGCTTATGAGGAGGGCCTGTGAAGGATTTCTAGCCAGCATTGTAGTAGTATCGGAGGCAGTCGAGTTATTGAAGAGGTAGTGGTGGTCAAGGAATTTCCCAATGTGTTCCCTGGGGATATTTCTGGTGTCCCACCTGAGAGGGAAGTAGAGTTTTTGATAGAGTGGATGCCAGATATAGTGTCAATGTCTAAGGCACCGTACCGTCTAGCTCCTGCATAGATGAAAGAGTTGAAGGATCAGATACATGAGTTGCTCGATAAGGGGTTCATACGCCACAATTTCTCTCGATGGAGCACACCGTATTGTTTTTGAAAAATAAGGATGGGAGCATGAGTCTTTGTATCAATTACAGGGATTTGAGTCGGGTGACAGTGAAGAATAAGTACCCGCTACCAAGGATTGAGGACCTATTGACCAGTTGTAGGTAGCCTCGGTATTCTTGAAAATAGATCTTAGATCTGAGTACCACCAGTTGAAGGTGAGGGAGGCGGATGTACGTAATACCACATTTAGGACTCGCTATGGGCACTACGAGTTCTTAGTTATGCCTTCAGAGCATGGAGATTTTGTGTTGTATACAGAGGCTTCTAAGCTTGGTTTTGGGGCAGTATGGATGCAGAATAACCGAGTGATATCCTATGCATCTAAACAGTTTAAGGTGCATGAGAATTATCCGACACATGATTTAGAGTTGACAGCAGTGGTGTTTGCACTGATGATCTGGAAGCATTACTTATATGGCGAGAAGTGTAAGATCTACACTGATCACAAGAGCCTAAAGTACTTCTTTACGTAGAAGGAATTGAATATGTTGCAGAGGATATGGTTAGAGTTGGTGAAGGATTATGGTTGTGACATTAGCTACAACCCGGGAAGGCTAACGTTGTCACCAATGCGTTGAGAATGAAAGTGGTAGTAGTTGCTCATATGTCAGTTCAGAGGTCTCTACAGACAGGCATTCAGAGGTTCGTCTTGGAGATTTATACTGGGGATGGTGGCCCTAGACTTTCTACCCTCATATTGAAGTCCACTTTGAGAGACCATATACGCAGCAGGCAGACAGTCGATCAACAATTACAGAAGTGGAGACAGAGGGATGAGTCTAAGGATCAGAGGTTATACACCATGGCGTATGGCATAGTGAGGTACAAAGGTCGTTTTTGCATTCCAAGTTTGAGGACTGACATTATGACCGAGGTGCATATGTCTCCATACTCTATCCACCCAGGAAGTACAAAGATGTATCATGTAGGGCTGAAAGGAATAACAGCAAGTTGTATTGCCTTGCTAAAAAAACAAAGAATAACTATTGGCGCCAAGGAATAAAGCAACAGATTCCATATCAATATTCAAAATACAAAATGCGATTGCGAATTACAACTACTGGAACTCTATTTGAATTCATCATTGTTTTAATGGATCTTAATACAATTTAACAAAAGATCAAAGACAACAGCAACGAAATGAACATCGCGAAATCGCCGCCATTGATAAACACCCATACACCACAACAGATTCAGACTCCTCCTCCCGTCTGCCCCGGAACCAACTCACCTGCACCAAGAAAGCTAGTGAGCCTAGGGGCTCAGCAAGCAAAACTGAGAGTAACAACAACACGACATGCAGGCAGGCGCAATACATACAGTAACATAGTTTTAAAGGAAGACATTTAAACATAGCTCTTCGTAAACATTCAATTTTGGGAATAACTCAGATCCCAACATTTCCTTTCTTTTTGACTTATGGCTCAGAAGCTCTGCTTAGGTCCCGTTGCACTTGATCAAATGAATACTGATATCAGTTCTATATGGCGAAACTCGCTCGATATGAAGGGGCAACCGACAATCTCAACTGCTGCTCACCCTTCCCATATGGACCGTCTGTTATCTTTGCCATAAATCGTAAAATCTGAACAACTTCTAGTTAAACTCAGATCTTAACATCGAGGTTCACTTTATTTTAAACTCATTTTTTTCATAAAACATTTTCTTCACTGAGCATACAGCTAAATAGAAAAATAGACGTCGGGAAGAAACAATGTTTGGTTACGAGATAGATATTCAGACTTTGTAAACAGGTGTGACTCGGGAGAACTATCGCTATTGGAATCAGGTATTTACTGTGGGCGAGGTGCTGTTGTTGGGAAATCAGACGTTGCTAAATAATAGTACTATGGGTGCAAACAGATGCCAACGGAATAAGTGAACGAAACAGTTGCAACTACGAAATACTATTTGAACAGGGAACAGCTGTTAATAATTGAACATGATATGAACAGTAAACAGCTGTTGGTAATTGAAACACTATATGAATAGTGAACAGCTGACGGTAACTATTGCGACAGCTGATGAAGAACAATTACAACAGCTGATGAAGAACTATTGCAACAGCTGATGAAAAAACAATACAACAGCTGACAACAGCTGAATGTGATTCAATACTACAGCTAAACACAAATGAACAGTACCTAGCTGACAACAGCTGAACACAAATGAACAGTACCTAGCTAACAACAGCTGAAATGGAAACTACTGGCTTAAAGATGAAATTCAGCCGTGGATATAGGAAACCAAAATCTGACTATATCTTAGTGTTGTAAACATCAAAACGACAACTACGCTACCAGCTGTTGCCTATCAAACCAGACTTTATACTGATTCGACTAACAACATCCGATTACATAGCGTCAAATTCAAATGTTACCAATCACCAGAAGAAGAATTTCGAACTTTTACGATGGACTGAAATCTGAAATGCTCAGTGGGTTAAAATCAACATCTACAACATCAACTTCATAAAACGCACTTTTAGTTTCAAACAGAAACCATCTGTGATCCCGAACATTAAACATGCATTCAAATCAGCAGAAACATGAACAATGGCTGAATTTGAACATAACTCAGGCAAGAAATCACAAAGCTGAAAGAGAACAATACATAAGCTTTCATGGCGTAGCAAGAATCAGATTTACTTGCCTTAACACAGGAGAAACACGAAACACAGCAAGTCTCCTCAAGCACCGCAGCGAGTTTCCTATGGTTTCTTTGATGAAAAATGAAGGTTTTCTTGCAAAATGATGAACTTATAGTCCACACGTACCATAGGCATGGGAGTCTGACTTGTAACAGGGGAAAAACACTCGAGTAGGCTTCGTGTTCCACACCTACTTCTCAAAATTTGTTAAAAGTCCCCTATCACTATTTGAATTTGTCAAAGCAATACTCTCATTTAAAAAGAACCATTCTCCCATCCGAAAAATTATTTTATTTTCGACTTCTGAAAATTATTCAGCTGGTGCTCAGGTAACAGCTGACCAGACCTCTGCACCATGTTCAACATCTGAAAATAAGAAATCAGCTAGCAATTAAATGGTTAAGCTGAAATTCAAAATTAGAAATGGGTCCTTGAATTAAAAGGACTAAGAATTGTGGTCCTATGGATTTTGGGGCGTTACAATCTACCCACCTAATAAAAATTTCGTCCTCGAAATTTACTTACCAAACAATTTTGGGCGACTGAGCATATCAGCTTCTGTTTCCCACGTAGCTTCTCGTTTAGTTTGGTTAGACCACTGAACCTTAACCATAGGGATACTACGGTTCCTCAACTTCCTAATTTCCCTAAGAAGAATCTTCGGGTCTTTCTTCATAGCTCAACTCTGGTTCTAAGTCAATCGGCTCAACACTTAGTATATGCGATGGGTGGGGAACATACTTTCTCAGGGCTGAAACATGGAATACATTGTGCACTGAGGACAGATGCGGCGGCAGTGCTAATCGATAAGCCATCGTTCCTACTTTGTCCAGAATTTCATAAGGACCAATGTTTCTAGGGCTCAGCTTTCCCTTCTTACCAAAACGCATCACTCCTTTCATTGGAGCTACTTTCAAGAAGACGTGATCACCAACTTCAAACTTCAGCTCCCTTCATCTGTGAGACCTGAATTTGTATAAGAGATCATTTGTTGGAATGTATCGGGGTTTAGAGATTCTTGGTGGCTTAAGATCTCTGTCTGAATGTTTAAGTTGTGTTTTTGGGTCAAATTCCTCACCTAGAACAATTCTGGGAGTTTTCGTATTTTTGAGATTTTTGGGTGAAAGCTGGTTTTTGGTGAAAGCTGGTTGAATAGTGAAAACCAGTCGCAACGTGTTTTGGTAATGCAGGATTATGAAACGCCGTCGTTTGGAGAGATCTGGTAGCGCTTGTAATATCAGTTGTTGCCTTAGCGTGAATTTGTATCGGGTTGGATACGACAGCGTTTCGATAAGTTGGCGCGACGTCGTTTGGATGTTGCGATTGGTACCAGCTGCGAGGATTTGTTCGCGTGTGTGTGTCGACTGTTTGTCCATCTGGGAGCAGATTTCAACGCGGGTCAACGCTCCTGTAGCTTGGGTATGGTTGTTTTGCATGAGAACTAGCGACTGGATGACGTAGGCTATGCGTCGTCGTTTTAGTTAGCGCTAAGGAATCCAGTCGATGGGGTTATGCGACGCCGTTTAATTAGTTGAAACGCTGATTTTTATATGTTGTGGCTGGTACCAGCTTTTGGAGGAATTCCCGTGATGTTTAAACCAGTCGTCTGGTTGTCCAGCTTTTGGTTGAGAACCAGTCGTAGGTAGTGTCCTACGACGTTGTTTTGTGTGTTTGGGATTATTCTTGCGGGGTTCGACCAGCCGATGGTTTGTTGGTGCCTGCTGGTTATGTCGGTGGAATTTTAAATCAGATTTCAGCAGCTACGGGATTTATATATAGGAAGACTTGGTCTTCGATTTCGAGCACCAGATTCCATACTTAGCGAAATATTTTCCCCGATTGTGTTCTTCGCTTCGAACCCCAGGTTACTGTTCACCGTAGCTTTTCTTCGGTAATTCCCATCGTTTCTGGCCATTGTTTGATGCGTGCGAGGTAGCGTTGGACTCCTCTCGAGAAGCTCTTCCATCTTATACCATTCTTGGAGGCTGTTGTTAGCTAGAGCGAGGTCGCGAAGTTACTGTCTTGGCCGTGTGTTCGCTGTGAGCAGGTAGCTTCGAATTGTTGTAAGATCTTAGCTTTAGTAAGTTGAATTAAGCTCCCTGTTAAGTGGTATTGATGGGATTGATCGCTGGTTGAGTTGTAACTCCCGGCAGTACCTTCTGTGTATTTGAGTCCCGATGATTTATGCCCCTGTGTGCTTTGACAGGTTGTTGTTCAGCTCTCTCGGGACCTTTGTTGTGGTAATTATTACACAAAAGTATAAGGTACGGATATGAGCTTGAAGTAGCTGGGAATTGGCGTGAGATTGAATGCTAGATGGCTGTTTGTGCATTTACGTGGATGTTGCTGTGTGTATATGTGATTGCTGTTGATTTTAGCTGCTATGTTTATGAATACACGCATTTCCCATATTGCATTCATATTTCAGTTGCAGCCATTGTTTCGTATCTTGTATTGCTGTTGTTGATTCTTACCAGGATGCGAGGGCGAGCGGCAATACCGCGCTCTCATCTCCCTGCTGGGATCATTAGCCACCATGCGCCGAGTGGTTAACTACCACAGTTCATGGGCGAGGCAACGGTAGGTTGAGTTGTTTGATGCATCTGGTATTCGGGTGTAGTATCACGGAGAGTGGCTCATTACCACACTGTGAACACACCCCGTGGCCACTCTTGTTGCAGATTCTTGGAGCTGTTCTTGAGTTCCTTAGCTCCCTTTTTGGTCGAGCCTTCTGTTGTTATCCGGTGTCTCATGCATAGCATCTGCATTTTATCTTATGCATTATTTTAGCTATATCTGTTGCTCTCCGTACTGGGGTTTGACCCCATGTCCCTCTGGGGCTTGGTTGTTTTCCTTGTTGTGTTGTTTTCAGGAAACCCAGGTTTTACAGCTGGTCGTGGTTTTAACCCAGCTGGTGGTGCCCCATGAGGTGGTTAGCGTGTCCCAGTTACGTATAGCATATTTATATATATATGTATCAGTTAGCCAGGGGGATGCCCTGCGCTTCGTTATTGTATCCAGTAGTTGGAGTCTGATACATGTTATGGTTGTTGTATGCTATACTGTTGGTTGTTTTTATAAACTGGGATATATTTTGAGTATCGCTCTATTTTAAAGTACATTGTTTTAAACCGTCAGGCCAAAATCGAAAATTTGACCCGCTTTTTGATAGCTTCCGCATGTGTTTGTATTATTTTACTCTGTTTAGAGCACGAGGCCTGACATTTTTTATATCAGAGCTTAAGCTGGGATAAGCTCGATTTCTTTGATCACACTCGAGTCTAGGCACAGTGTTGTGTGTTGCATGTGCTTGACTACGTGACTACGTACTGCATATTTCTGTGTTATATACTATCTATGTTGTATCTGTTCTGTTTTTCTTGATCCTGTCGAGTGTTTTCGTAGATGCCGCCTAGACGCCGTGGTAGAGGTAGGGGGCAGTTTGAGGAATCAGCAGGACAGAATGAGGATAGGCGTAGTTCTCGCAGTCATACTCGTGTTAGTGATGAGGAGGAGGAAGTTGGTGACTTGCCTCCCCCGGTGGAGCGGATGGATGTTGTCATAGCACGGTTTCAGCGGATGAACCCTCCAGTCTGTAATGGTGACGAGTCTAGTGAGGATGCAGACTCGTGGCTCCGGAATATCATTGGTCTTTTCGATCGGGTGCAGTATGATGATGATCTCTGGCTGAGTTTAGCGACCCTCTTGCTTAGGAAGGCTACGGAGCGCTGGTGGCGAGGTGCTTCGAGTACCTTGTTGGAGACCGGTGTTGGTATCTCTTTGGACAATTTTTGTGAGACCTTCCGGCAGGAGTATGTGCCCGAGTCTTATGTGAACGCCCGGGAGCGGGAGTTCGATCATCTGGAGCAGGGTTCCATAACTGTTCGGGAGTATTCTAGGAAGTTATCTTCTCTACTGGCGTATGTTCCCCATGTCTCTGGCCGGGAGAGGGCCAAACAAACTCGATTTCTTGAGGGCTTGAATGAAGAGTTGTATCAGATGGTTTTGACTAGTAAGCCCAAGACTTACGCTGAGGCTGTGGACAGTGCCATTGACATTGAGGAAGGTTTACGTAGTCGTCGTGCTCGTAGGCAGCAGGCAGTGCTGGGTGGTCGTCCTGCTATTCAGGGAGCACAGTCTTCACAGTCCTCCCAGTCAGCCTATCAGCCCCAGCAGCAGCAGCAGCCACAGGTGGCTCAGCAGGCTAGCCGTCAGAGGTTTCGACCCCGAGGTCAACAGTTCAATAAGAAGTCGGGTTCTGGCTCTTCTGGTTCGGGCAGCTCGAGTAGCAGTGGTTCTCGGGCTGAGTTTTGCGGTTTGTGCGGTGGAAAGCATCCTTCCACACAGTGTGTTGGTGGGCAGGGTTCCTGCAACCTTTGTGGTCAGTACGGGCATTTTGCTAGAGTGTGTCCGTCAGCTGGATCACAGCCGACCGCGGCCCAATCTCAGGGTCGTGGAGGTCAGTCTAGGGGCCGTTCTCAGCAGTTTTAGCAGCCTCAATTGGGTGAGACTCAGTTTAGGCCGTTTCAGCAGCCTGGTCCGTCGTGGTTCGGACAGTCGTCTCAGCCTTTCTTCTCAGGACCCCAGCATGCTCAGATTAACGCCATCACTAGGGAGCAGGCCGAGGAGACACCGAGTCGGGTGATCGCAGGTACTTGCCTTGTCTTTGACTTTCCTGCGCATGTGTTGTTTGACACCGGTGCATCGCATTCGTTTATTTCTGATTCGTTTATTGTTGAGCATGGTCTGTGTACCATCCCTTTGCGCGATGCCGTTTCTGTTTCTACCCCTGGTGTGAGCCTGTTATCCCAGGAGGTTTTGTTGGATGGTGTGTTGCGGTTTGGTGAGCAATTCCTGTTAGCGAACTTGATCCGTTTGATGCTTTGGGATTTCGATTGCATAGTTGGGATGGACGTGCTGTCCAACTATAGGGCCTCCGTGGACTGCTTCCATGGGATTGTGCGCTTTAGGCATTTATCTGGCGAGAAGTGGGACTTCTACGGCCAGGATTCTAGATCGAAGATCCCGTTGATCTCAGCTATGGAGATGTTTAGCTTGTTGTCTTTGGGGAATGCTGGCTTTATGATTTACGCTTTGGATGCGTCTTCTTCTTCCTGCGTTCAACTTAGTGACGTTCCCGTGGTGCGACATTTCCCGGATGTGTTTCCGGAGGAGATTCTTGGTTTCCCTCCGAGGCGGGAGATTGATTTTAGCATAGAGCTGGTGCCTGGCACGGCTCCGATTTCGCGTGCCCCTTATCGTCTGGTGCATGCGGAGTTGAGAGAACTCAAGGTGCAGTTAGATGATTTGCTGGAGAAAGGTTTTATCCGACCTAGTATGTCGCCATGGGGAGCGCCCATACTGTTTGTGAAGAAGAAGGATGACTCAATGCGGATGTGCATTGATTTTCGCCAGTTGAATAAAGCCACTGTCAAGAACAAGTACCCGTTGCCAAGAATCGATGATCTGTTTGATCAGTTGCAAGGTTCTGCGGTGTATTCAAAGATTGATCTTCGTTCCGGGTACCATCAGCTGAGAGTGAGAGATCAGGATGTCGATAAGACTGCGTTTCATACGAGGTACGGACACTTTGAGTTTTTTGTGATGCCGTTTGGTTTGACCAACGCGCCTGCAGTCTTCATGGATCTGATGAACCGGGTTTTTAGGGAGTTCATAGATCAGATTTTGATCGTGTTCATCGACGACATCTTAGTTTATTCGAAGACTCCTTTGGAACACAAGGAGCATTTGCGTATTGTCCTTCAGATGCTGAGAGACCAGCAGTTGTATGCAAAGTTTTCCAAGTGCGAGTTCTGGTTGGATCGTGTCGTATTCTTGGGACATGTGATTTCATCCGAGGGGATTTCTGTAGATCCTAGCAAGGTTGATGCCGTTCTGAACTGGGAGCGTCCCAGGAATGTTTCCGAGATTCACAGTTTCTTGGGTCTGGCTGGCTATTATCATCGCGTCATTGAGGGATTCTCAAGTATAGCAAAGCCGATGACTCAATTAACTCAGAAGGACAAGCGTTTTGTTTGGACTGAGCAGTGTGAGAATGCTTTTCAACTGCTTAAGGAGAAATTGACTACTGCGCCTGTGTTGGCTCTGCCGTCCGGAACAGGTGGATTCGTTTTTTGTTATGACGCTTCGCTCAATGGATTGGGTTGTGTGTTGATGCAGAATGGTCGAGTCATTGCGTATGCCTCGCGGCAGTTGAAACCGCACGAGACTCGTTACCCAGTCCATGATTTGGAGTTAGCAGCGGTGGTTTTTACGTTGAAGATCTGGCGTCACTACCTGTATGGCGAGCAGTTTGTGGTGTACTCCGACCACAAAAGTTTGCAGTACTTGTTTTCACAGCCTGACCTGAACATGAGACAACGTCGTTGGATGGAGCTGCTAAAGGACTTTGACTGTGAGATCAAGTACCAGCCTGGAAAGTCGAACGTAGTGGCCGATGCTTTGAGCAGGAAGGCTAATGAGATGCTTGCGTCGTTGTACATCTCTCAGGATCAGGAGCATCTTAACACTACGGGTTGGAGATTCTACCCGGCTGAGGATTGTGTGGTGGTTTCTTCTTTCCAAGTGGAGCCACAGATTGTTTCTACCATTCGAGCAGCTCAGAGAACTGATCCGTCTATCCACGAGTTGAAGTTTAAGGTCAGGGCTGGCGAGCTTGAGTATTATTTTGTCTCTTCCGATGGTTGTTTGCGTTTCCGAGGCAGATTGGTTGTGCCTAATTTGATTGATTTGAAGGAGGAGATCCTTCGGGAAGCGCACTGTAGGAGACATAGTGTTCATCCTAGTGCACGGAAGATGTACCATGCTTTGAAGCCGCACTTTTGGTGGGCTGGCCTAAAGAACGACGTTACTGGTTTTGTTGCTCGTTGTTTGAATTTTCAGATGGTTAAGGCCGAAAGGATGAGACCTGGTGGTCTGTTGCAGAGTTTGGAAGTGCCCCAATGGAATTGGGAGCACATTGCTATGGATTTCGTGACGCATCTGCCTCGTTCCAGCAGAGGATGCGATGCTATTTGGGTTGTTATAGACCGTCTGTCGAAGTCTGCGCATTTTATTCCCTATGAAATGACCTTCTCGTTGAAGAATATGGCAAAGTTGTACGTTGATTTTGTTGTTAGACTGCATGGTGTGCCCGTTTCGATCGTTTCCGACCGAGATCCGAGGTTTATTTCCAGGTTTTGGAAGATTTTGCAAACAGCTTTGGGTACCAGATTGGCTATGAGCACCGCATATCACCCCCAGACAGATGGCCAATCTGAGCGCACTATCCAGACGTTGGAGGATATGTTGCGAGCTGTTGTGTTGGATTTCGGAGTTAGCTGGCAAGACGCGTTGTCTTTAGTTGAGTTTTCGTATAATAACAGCTATCAGGTAACGATTGGCATGGCGCCGTTTGAGGCTTTGTATGGCAGAAAGTGCAGATCGCATTATGTTGGGAAGAAGTGGGGGAGAAGCAGCTATCTGCCCCTGACTTTGTGCAGCAAATGAAAGATCATGTGGATCTTATTAGACAGTGCATGAAAGCTGCCCAGGATCACCAAGCCAGTTATGCGAATAAGAGGCGTCGACCTCTTGAGTTTCAGGTTGGTGATCGTGTATTTCTCAAAGTTTCTCCGTTTCGCAGTGTCATGCACTTTGGACACAAGGGAAAGTTAGCCCCTCGTTACGTCGGACCGTATGAAATTGTTGAGAGGATTGGGCCTTTGGCGTATCGGATGTTGTTGCCATCAGAGTTGTCTTCTCTTCATGACGTCTTTCATGTTGAGGAAGTATGAGCCAGATCCGTCTCATTTGCTTGGAACTGACGAGGTGGAGCTAGATCAGTCATTGAGTTATCAAGAATATCCTTTGCAAATCCTTGGCAGAAAAGAGAAACAGCTGAGAAATAAAACCATTCCGTTGGTGATGGTGCAGTGGAGCAAACATGGAAGGGAAGAGGCTACTTGGGAGCCTGAAGAAAAGATGCAGCGCGAGTGGCCGCATCTGTTTTAGTAGCTGTTGAGATAAATTTCAGTAGTTTGTAGCTTTTGGTTGTATTTCATCCCTAGTTGTTGTTATATGTTTGCTCAGTTATCTTGAACTCTTGGCCTTGTGTTGGGCGAGTTCTGTTTGTATCTTGCTGTTGCTGTGTTGTTGTGCCAGAAATGTTGTTTGATTGCGGGGACGAAATCCTTTTTAGTGGGGGAGAAATGTGAGACCTGAATTTGTATAAGAGATCATTTGTTGGAATGCGGGGTTTAGAGATTCTTGGTGGCTTAAGATCTCTGTCTGAATGTTTAAGTTGTGTTTTTGGGTCAAATTCCTCACCTAGAACAATTC
>KV019704.1:95369-111846 GCA_001598015.1 Dorcoceras hygrometricum | reverse complement strand
GTTTTGATTAGCGTGGTTTGAGAATTCAGCAGTTGGTTCTTTGCATCTGCTGGTTGTAGTGTACCTGCTGGTTTGTCGGTGGATGTTTCTAACCAGCTTTTGTGAGATGTATTTAAGGAAGACTTGGTCTTCGATTTCGAGCACCAGATTCCATACTTAGAATATTTTCCCCATGTGTTCTTCGCTTCGAACCCTAGGTTACTGTTCACCGTAGCTTTTCTTCGGTAATTCCCATCGTTTCTGGCCATTGTTTGATGCGTGCGAGGTAGCGTTGGACTCCTCTCGAGAAGCTCTTCCATCTTATACCATTCTTGGAGGCTGTTGTTAGCTATAGCGAGGTCGCGAAGTTACTGTCTTGGCCGTGTGTTTGCTGTGAGCAGGTAGCTTCGAATTGTTGTAAGATCTTAGCTTTAGTAAGTTGAATTAAGCTCCCTGTTAAGTGGTATTTATGGGATTGATCGCTGGTTGAGTTGTAACTCCCGGTAGTACCTTCTGTGTATTTGAGTCCCGATGATTTATGCCCCTGTGTGCTTTGACAGGTTGTCGTTCAGCTCTCCCGGGACCTTTGTTGTGGTAATTATTACACAGAAGTATAAGGTACGGATCTGAGCTTGAAGTAGCTGGGAATTGGCGTGAGATTGAATGCTAGATGGTTGTTTGTGCATTGACGTGGATGTTGCTGTGTGTATATGTGATTGCTGTTGATTTTAGCTGCTATGTTTATGCATACACGCATTTCCCATATTGCATTCATATTTCAGTTGCAGCCATTGTTTCGTATCTTGTATTGCTGTTGTTGATTCTTATCAGGATGCGAGGGCGAGCGGCAATACCGCACTCTCATCTCCCTGCTGGGATCGTTAGCCACCATGCGCCGAGTGGTTAACTACCACAGTTCATGGGCGAGGCAACGGCAGGTTGAGTTGTTTGATGCATCTGGTATTCGGGTGTAGTATCACGACGAGTGGCTCATTACCACACTGTGAACACACCCCGTGGCCACTGTTTTTGCAGATTCTTGGAGCTGTGCTTGAGTTCCTTAGCTCCCTTGTTGGTCGAGCCTTCTGTTGTTATCCGGTGTCTCATGCATAGCATCTGCATTTTATCTTATGCATTCTTTTAGCTATATCTGTTGCTCTCCGTACTGGGGTTTGACCCCATGTCCCTCTGGGGCTTGGTTGTTTTCCTTGTTGTGTTGTTTTCAGGAAACCCAGGTTTTACAGCTGGTCGTGGTTTTAACCCAGTTGGTGGTGCCCCAGGAGGTGGTTAGCGTGTCCCAGTTGCGTATAGCATATTTATATATATGTGTATCAGTTAGCCAGGGGGTGCCCTGCGCTTCGTTATTGTATCCAGTAGTTGGAGTCTGATACATGTTATGGTTGTTGTATGCTATACTGTTGGTTGTTTTTATAAACTGGGATATATTTTGAGTATCGCTCTATTTTAAAGTACATTGTTTTAAACCGTCAGGCCAAAAGCGAAAATTTTACCCGCTTTTTGATAGCTTCCGCATGTGTTTGTATGAGTTTACTCTGTTTAGAGCACGAGGCCTGACATCGTCTATTGTCCACATAGCTCTTTTGTCTGCTTTGAGCAGCTTTCATTCTTTCCCTTTTTTCCTAATAGCTTCTGCTGTTTGCTCAACCACATCTGGTCCTAAACTAGCTCGCTCTCCCACTTCATCCCAATGGAGAGGCGTTCTACACTTGCGTCCATAAAGTGCTTCGTAAGGAGCCATCTGTATCGATGCTTGAAAACTGTTATTATTTGCAAATTCTACCAACGGTAGTTTCAGATCCCAATTCTCTGAGAAGTCTATAATACATGCTCTGAGTAAATCTTCCAAAATTTGAATCACCCTTTCTATTTGTCCATCCGTCTGGGGTGAAAAGCCGTGCTAAAGGTCAACCGGGTACCTAAAGTTCTATGTAAACTCTTCCAAAATGCGGACGTGAACTTGGAATCTCTATCAGATACTATCGAAAGGGGAACACCATGAAGTCTTACTATCTCCTTTACATATAAATCTGTGTATCTACTCACATCATATGTTGTCTTTACTGGTAAAAAGTGAGCAGATTTCGTAAGCCTATCTACTATAACCCAAATAGAATTATATCCTTGGGTAGTCTTGGGCAGTCCAATCACAAAATCCATAGCTATACCTTCCCACTTCCACTCTGGAACGGGCAACAGCTTCAACAATCCCGTGGGTCGTTGGTGTTCAGCTTTTACCAACTGGCATGTTAAGCATTCTGAGATAAATCTGGCGATGTCTCTTTTCATTCCTGGCCACCAATACAGCTTTTGGAGGTCCTTATGCATTTTAGTTCTTCCGGGATGCACAGAGTATGGAGCTGAATGAGCTTCTGCCATCAAATCTGATCTCAAAGTGTCGACTTGGGGTACCCACATTCGGCCCTGAAATCTGATTACTCCTTCTTCTAAAAAATAGAGGTTGCCGCCTTTTTCTTTATCTTGTTTCACCCACTTCTGGAGTTGCTCATCCTTCAGCTGTCCTCTCTAATCTGGTCTATCATATTCGAATGAATCGAAAGATTTTCCAAAAACATAGCGCTGTCCTTGAGCACTAATTCCATTTCGAACTTCTCGATCTCATAAGCCAATGGTCTTTGGACAGATAGCTTGGCTAAACCAACAAATTTTCTACTTAAGGCATCAGCTACGACATTGGCCTTCCCTGGATGATAGCTGATGGTGCAATCATAATCCTTCACCGGCTCCAGCCATCTCCTCTGCCTCATGTTCAATTCCTTTTGGGTGAAAAAGTATTTGAGGCTTTTATGATCCGTGAATATTTCACACTTTTCTCCATACAGATAATGTCTCCAAATTTTCAATGCAACCACTACAGCTGCCAGTTCCAATTCGTGCATGGGATAATTTTTCTCGTGATTCTTCAGCTGTCGGGAAGCGTAGAAAATCACTCTACGATCCTGCATCAGTACAGCTCCTAGTCCCAACTTGGACGCATCTGTGTAAATAAAAAACTGC
Source organism: Dorcoceras hygrometricum (assembly GCA_001598015.1). Classification (NCBI taxonomy): domain Eukaryota; kingdom Viridiplantae; phylum Streptophyta; class Magnoliopsida; order Lamiales; family Gesneriaceae; genus Dorcoceras; species Dorcoceras hygrometricum. The sequence goes on along the minus strand of KV019704.1, from coordinate 108,831 downwards.
CCTTGATCAGATGGCATGGTTAGCACAGGGGCCTCAATCAGCGCTTGCTTTAACTGCTCAAAACTGACTTGACATTCTGGAATCCACTCAAACTTATTCAGCTTTCTAGTTAGCGAAGTCAAGGGAACAGCTATCTTCGAAAATCCCTTAATAAAACGCCTATAGTATCCAACTAAACCCAGAAAACTCCTAACTTCTGAAACAGATCTTGGTACTGGCCAGTCGCGAACGGCTTCCACTTTCGCTGGGTCTACCTCTAGTCCATATTTAGATATAATGAGACCTAAGAATGCTACATTTTCCAACCAGAAGTCACATTTACTGAATTTGGCAAACAGCTGCTTATCCTTCAAAGTCTGGAGCACTGTTCTCAAATGGTTCGCATGCTCGAGTCTGGTCTTGGAATATACTAAGATGTCATCGATGAACACGAATACAAACTGATCTAAGAAAGGTTGGAAAACTCTGTTCATCAAATCCATAAAAGCTGAGGGGGCTTTAGTAAGTCCAAAGGGCCTTACCAAAAACTCATAATGGCCGTATCGTTCTCTAAAGGCAGTCTTATAGACATCTGCTGACTTAACCTTCAACTGGTGATAGCCCGACCTCAAATCGATCTTAGAGAAAACTACAGATCCCTTCAGCTGATCAAACAGACCTTCAATCCTAGGAAGGGGATATTTATTCTTAGTCGTCAACTTATTCAACTCTCTATAATCTATACACAGTCTTAGAATCCCATCTTTCTTCTTAACGAACAAAACAGGGGCTCCCCATGGCGAAGTACTTGGTCTAATAAATCCTTTGTCCAACAGATCTTGTATCTGTTCCTTTAATTCCCTCGTTTCCGATGGATCAAGGCGGTAGGGTGGCTTTGAAACTGCTGCTGCTCCGGGGATTAAATCAATTGCAAATTCCAGCTCCCTATCAGGTGGCAGTCCACTTATATCTTCTGGAAACACTTCCCAGCTGATCAACAGACCTTCAATCCTAGGAAGGGATATTTATTCTTAGTCGTCAACTTATTCAACTCTCTATAATCTATACACAGTCTTAGAATCCCATCTTTCTTCTTAACGACAAAACAGGGGCTCCCCATGGCGAAGTACTTGGTCTAATAAATCCTTTGTCCAACAGATCTTGTATCTGTTCCTTTAATTCCCTCGTTTCCGATGGATCAAGGCGGTAGGGTGGCTTTGAAACTGCTGCTGCTCCGGGGATTAAATCAATTGCAAATTCCAGCTCCCTATCAGGTGGCAGTCCACTTATATCTTCTGGAAACACTTCAGGAAATTCATTTAATATTTCTACATCTGAAAATTGAGACTTATTAGCAACTGCTAAGGATGACAAGCTTATCAAAAGTCCTACTCCTCCTTTCCTCAAACTACTATGCGCCTTAAGAGCTGAAATAATGCGAGGAATCTTACAAATCTGATTGGCCTCAAACGTAAACCAGCCTCCTCTTGGGGGTTTTACCACCACTGTTCGGAGCTTGAAGTATATTACTACTCCATACTTAGTCAACCAATCCATCCCCAATATCATGTCGAACTCTGGCATCGGTAAGACAATCAAATTGGCAGTAATCAAATGCCCTTGAAGCCTAAGTTCTAAATCACGAAATAGGTCATGGGATACCAGCTCTTCCCCAGAGGGTACCGTTACACAAAATCCCATAGTTACTTGGTCAGGTCTGACGGGTAATTTCTTAGCAAAATCTGATGCTATAAACGAATGCGATGCACCTGAATCTATCAAGGCTAAAGAGGGAAAACCAGCAATCAAAATCTTACCGGTAACCACTGTAGAATCTGGATTGGCTTGCTCAGCTGTCATGAAATAAGCTCTACTGGTCACCATCTGCTTCGACTTTGGGCAATTCTTTAACACATGCCCAGGCAGCCCACATTTGTAACAAACATTCTGTCCAACTCTACAAGGACCAGGATGATTATTTTGGCACTTGGGACACACCGGTCTACTTCCAACTGCTGGAACCGCACTAATAGGTTGAACAGCTAGAGGTTTAGTCTCTTGGGGTCGCTGCCATGTCCCCTTGCTTTATCATAAAAAATTCCCTTTTCAATTCAGACCTCTTATCCTCAGTAAAATACTGTTCATAGAACACTCTCTTGAATTCTTCCCATGAGAGGTTCGTTACGTCCACTGTGAGTCTAGCTCCTTCCCACCAGAGCATAGCATCATCTCTCAACATATAAATGGCACATCTGGCCCTCTCTAAGTCTGGCACCTGGAGATATTCAAATATCACCTCCATCGACTTTATCCAACTCTCTGCGACAAACGGGTCTATTGTGCCACTGAATTCTCTTGGCTTTTGTCTTTGAAATCTTTCCTGAGGGTCATCATGACTTGGCCCTCTGCTACTCGAAGATTGGCCATTGCCTCTACTCGATTTTTCTACCAATAACCTTAACAGCTGGGCAATACTAGCGTTGCTATCGGGGTTGGATTCATCTACTGGAATATTTCTTCTTACGCGGCCAGACATCTTAATCTATAGCGCGCAATCCACCACATAAGAACATCAGAACATGCAAGAATCAACAGATACATGCTCTAAAACATCAAAGAAAACTCACTGCTCCGGAGAAACGGTCGACGAAATCTGTTCCAGCTGGAAATGTGTGTGTTTATCTTAGGACCATGCTCTGATACCAAGTTTGTAGCACCCAAACCCCATGAGGCCACGAAATAATAAAAAAAATAAAGACGAAATTGAAGGGCTGAAAGGAATAACAGCAAGTTGTATTTCCTTGCTAAAAAAAATCAAAGAATAACTATTGGCGCCAAGGAATAAAGCAACAGATTTCCATATCAATATTCAAAATACAAAATGCGATTGCGAATTACAACTACTGGAACTCTATTTGAATTCATCATTGTTGTAATGGATCTTAATATAATTTAACAAAAGATCAAAGACAACAGCAACGAAATGAACATCGCGAAAATCGCCGGCCATTGATAAACACCCACACACCACAGCTGATTCAGACTCCTCCTCCCGTCTGCCCCGGAACCGACTCACCTGCACCAAGAAAGCTAGTGAGCCTAGGGGCTCAGCAATTTAACAAAAGATCAAAGACAACAGCAACGAAATGAACATCGCGAAATCGCCGGCCATTGATAAACACCCACACACCACAGCTGATTCAGACTCCTCCTCCCGTCTGCCCCGGAACCGACTCACCTGCACCAAGAAAGCTAGTGAGCCTAGGGGCTCAGCAAGAAAAACTGAGAGTAACAAGAACACGACATGCAGGCAGGCGCAATACATACAGTAACATAGTTTTAAAGGAAGACATTGAAACATAGCTCTTCGTAAACATTCAATTTTGGGAATAACTCAGATCCCAACATTTCCTTTCTTTTTGACTTATGGCTCAGAAGCTCTCCTTAGGTCCCATTGCACTTGATCAAATGACTACTGATATCAGTTCTATATGGCGAAACTAGCCCGATATGAAGGGGCAACCGACACTCTCGACTGCTGCTCACCCTTCCCATATGGACCGTCTGTTATATTTGCCATAAATTGTAAAATCTGAAAAATTTCTTCCTTTAAACAACTTCTGGTTAAACTCAGATCTTAACATCGAGGTTCACTTTATTTTAAACTCATTTTTCCATAAAACATTTTCTTCACTGAGCATACAGCTGAGTAGAAAAACAGATGTCGGGAAGAAACAATGTTTGGTTACGAGATAGATATTCAGACTTTGTAAACAGGTGTGACTCGGGAGCACTATCGCTATTTCAGTTATTTACTTTGGGCGAGGTGCTGTTGTTGGGAAATCAGACGTTGCTAAATAATAGTACTATGGGTGCAAACAGATGCCAACGGAATACCAGTGAACGAAACAGTTGCAACTAGGAAATATTATTTGAACAGGGAACAGTTGTTGATAATTGAACGCGATATGAACAGTGAACATCAGTTGGTAATTGAAACACTATATGAACAGTGAACAGCTGACGGTAACTATTGCGACAGCTGATGAAGAACAATTACAACAGCTGATGAGAACTATTGCAACAGCTGATGAAAAAACAATACAACAGCTGACAACAGCTGAATGTGAATCAATACTACAGCTAAACACAAATGAACAGTACCTAGCTGACAACAGCTGAACACAAATGAACAGTACCTAGATGACAACAGCTGAAATGGAAACTACTGGCTTAAAGATGAAATTCAGCCGTGGATATAGGAAACCAAAATCTGACTATATCTTAGTGTTGTAAACATCAAAACGACAGCTACGCTACCAGCTGTTGCCTATCAAACCAGACTTTATACTGATTCTACTAACAACATCCGCTTACATAGCGTCAAATTCAAATGTTACCAATCACCAGAAGAAGAATTTCGAACTTTTACGATGGACTGGAATCTGAAATACTCAGTGGGTTAAAATCAACATCTACAACATCAACTTCATAAAACGCACTTTTAGTTTCAAACAGAAACCATCTGTGAACCCGAACTTTAAACATGCATTAAAATCAGCATAAACATGAACAATGGCTGAATTTGAACATAACTCAGGCAAGCAATCACAAAGCTAGAGAACAATACATAAGCTTTCATGGCGTAGCAAGAATCAGATTTACTTGCCTTAACACAGGAGAAACACGAAACACAGCAGGTCTTAGCAGCAAGTCTCCTCAAGCACCGCAGCGAGTTTCCTATGGTTTCTTTGATAAAAAATGAAGGTTTTCTTGCAAAATGATGAACTTATAGTCCACACGTACTACTTGCCTTAACACAGGAGAAACACGAAACACAGCAGGTCTTAGCAGCAAGTCTCCTCAAGCACCGCAGCGAGTTTCCTATGGTTTCTTTGATAAAAAATGAAGGTTTTCTTGCAAAATGATGAACTTATAGTCCACACGTACCATAGGCATGGAAGTCTGACTTGTAACAAGGGAAAAACACTCGAGTAGGCATGGTGTTCCACACCTACTTCTCAAAATTTGTTAAAAGTCCCCTATCACTATTTGAATTTGTCAAAGCAATACTCTCATTTAAAAAGAACCATTCTCCCATCCGAAAAATAATTTTATTTTCGACTTCTGAAAATTACTCAGCTGGTGCTCAGGTAACAGCTGACCAGACCTCTGCACCGTGTTCAACATCTGAAAATATGAAATCAGCTAGCAATTAAACGGTTAAGCTGAAATTAGAAATTAGAAATGGGTCTTTGAATTAAAAGGACTAAGAATTGTGGTCCTATGGATTTTGGGGTGTTACATATCAGGACTTACATCTGCTGTACTGGTGGCCAGGGATGAAGAGAGACGTTTCTCTCTTTGTATCAGAGTGCCTAACTTGCAAACAAGTGAAAGCAGAGCATCATAAGCCAACAGGGATACTTAAGACACCACCCATTCCGGAGTGGAAATGGGGCAATGGACTTTGTGGTTGGGTTACCAAGGACAGTGAGGTGACATACTACTATTTGGGTGATTGTGGATCGTCTCACCAAGTCAGCGCTTTTCCTACCGATGAAGATGATGTTTACTATGATGCAATATATGGTGTTGTACATCCGAGATATAGGCAGATTGCATGGAATACCGGTGTCTATAGTGTGGGATAGAGACCCAAGGTTTACTTATTCCTTCTGGATGAGCTTGCACTACTCAATGGGGACGAAGTTGATTTTCTATACGGCGTTCCACCCGCAGATAGATGAATAGTCGGAGAGGGCGATACATATTCCGGAGGACTTACTGCGTGCTTGTGTGATTAATTTTCAGGGAGGATGGGAAGCAAGGTTACCATTAGTGGTGTTCACTTATAGCAACATCTATCAGGCGTCTATTGGTATGGCTCCATAGAAGTCACTCTATGGGAAAAGTGCAGATCTACTATTCACTAGGATGAGGTTGTGGAGAGGACCGAGCTTGGACCAGATATTGTACAGCAGACAATAGATATGGTAGTCGGAATATGGGATAGGATGAGGACCTCTCATATCCGACAAAAGAGTTATGCAGATAAGAGGTAGATGGACCTCGAGTTCAAGTTAGGCGACCATGTGTTTGTCAGGATCATGCCGATGAAGGGCGTTATGAGATTCGGAAATAAGGGTAAGCTGAGCCCTGGTCCATTTGAGATTTTGTACAGAGTGGGATTGTTAGCATATCGGTGACACTACTGCCTAACCTCGCAGGAGTCCAAAACATGTTCCATGTGTCTACGCTCAGGAGGTACATCTCTAACCCATCGTATGTGCTGAGCCTTGACGCATTGCAGCTTACGTCAAACTTGCCCTATGAGGAAAGACCCGATTGCAGTCTAGGTAGGCAGGAGAGGAAGCTACAAAACAAGGTAATCAAGATGGTCAAATTCAAGTGGCTGAATCACTCGAAGGAGGAAGCTACTTGGGAGTCTGAGTTAGATATGAGAAGTCACTATCTGGAGTTTTTTGGAAAGTACAAATTTCGAGGACGAAATTTAATTGAAGGGTGGGAGGAATTGTAGAGCCGGTATCCGATCAAATAAACCACATGCAAAAGATATATGTTTTAAATTATTTAAAATATAGTTGAGAGTTTCAAAATGTTAACTATGATTTTATTTATGAGATTTAAATGTGTTTTTGATATTTGTGATTTCGAGTGAATATCTGATGCCGAGCCACAGAGGGATGATCGGGATCCAATTATTGATCGCTATGTCCGTTTAGCCGATTTTCCTTTCAATTGAGCGGGTAAGCGTATAATATAACTTTTTTATACAAAAACTTCAAATTATTTAGGCTACAAAATGAATTTACTTAGTGAGTATGATTAAGATTTAATTTGTGTTTGAAATTGGACAATTAAATAATAATTATTGGGCCTAATTAGCACCTAAAAGCCTACTTAACTACATCTAATCCTTGGAGGAGACTTCATTCACGTTCCATCAGATTTTTCACCATAGAGCAGTTGCCATTTCCTCCCCTACACTCTGAAACTTTCGAACCTCTTCATAGCCAAGAGAAGGAAGGAAATCGCTCCCCGTCGCCTCCGCGCATCCGATAACACTATTCCCGATTTTTCCCACATAAAAGCAAGTTTTAAATCTTCTTTGCTGCCACTTTCAGATCATATTATGTGTTTTTTGAGTAATTTGATGCATGGAAACAGAAATTTAAGGGCTGGTTATATGCCTGAAGTGTTGTGGTATTTTGGTGCTTCTGCATTGATTCCTTGACGTTTTCATGTTGATGGAAATCCAAAGGGCCGGTTATACCATTAGTATTTATTCATACTGATTTTAGGTTGTTTTGGAAGGGTTATCACGTTGGGAAGAAGGTCTGATCGTCGGGTTGAGTGGCGTGAGGGCTCGATTTCATGTTGCTGCCAGGTAGGAGGCTTCGGATCTTTTGTGTGTTGTTGCCATGAGTACGGGCTTGCTGGCCTGAACAGGAACGTGGGAGAGTCCTAGTAGAAGTCTATAGGAGTGCATGAGGTCGGTCTTAGGGCTCCCCGGATGGGCGGCCAAGGCTTGTCGTTGTTGGAGTCGAGGGAGGTCGCACGAAGCTACATGGCAAAAGGTTTTGATTGGGTGACTTATATCGATTAGTATGGGTTTAGGTCGATTAGTGAGCACGTCCAGGGTCTGGTCTGTGACTTAGAGGAGTCCCTAAAGGTCTGGTCAGGTTCTGGTTGGCTTGGGGAAAAAAGTAGTTGTTACAAGAGGATAAAACCGCATGTGCGTTGTGGACGAGTGAGCGAGAGGCTAGGAGGGAGCAAGGTTGGGGTTGTGTCATGCATGCCATGTCCAGAACCTTGAGTCATGTTTAAAAGGTCATAAACCATGTGATAATATGTCCTAATTTGAGTTATAGTGCTGGGAGTTAAGGTAACTAAGTTAGAAGTCGTCCGGACCCGTATAGATGCCAAGGAGAGGAAACACATAGCGCTGAAAAATTAGAGGTCATGACAGCACCCCCAAGGCACCAAAACAGTATGTTTATGGCTTGTAAACATGTTTAAGATGCGTAAAAATTATATTTTCTATGCTTGGGTAGATTGTGGTGAGTTTTGGGCTTGTCCGATGACTCGTTGAGACCGTCCGGTATCCGAGTAGCCCGTTGAGAAGCCTAGAAAGGTCCCAATTGATCTTCTAAAATTTTATCTATTTTATAACACATTGAAAACATGTTTATGGGCAGAAAGTATATGAAAATGAAAATGAGAATTTTTATGATGTTAATGTTATGAGATGTGATGTTAATGTCTTAAAAGAAATGCAAGAAAATTATTTTGAGGAATGCGAGTTAACTGTGACCAAGACGTAGAGGAATAAGGTGACTACGGCGCATGAGGACGGTCCGTAGAGCCACATTAGATGGGATAGTGACTACGGCGCAAGAGGTCCATAGAGCTATTCCAGCCTAGTCTATGGTTCATAGCTTGATCAGGCGAACAGAGTGGTCCCATCAATGAACAAACTTCACCTAAAATGTTATTTTCGATGATTTACATTACATACATGCCATGATGTATAGTTTGAGGATTTGAGGCTGAAGTATATTTAAAGCTTTTTGACGATGATGATTAAAGTTTAAAGTTTTTTAAATTTCTGATGCTGAAGTTTAAAATTTATTTTTAGTATTGATATTTTAATGCATGTTGATGTATATTTAGTACTTGTTATAAAGGTTTGGGTTTGCTGAGTCTTTAGACTCACTAGATCTGATTGTGTGCAGGTGAGAGTGATGTTGAGGTTCGAGACGACGAATCTTGAGGAGTCCAGGACCCAGGCAGCACACTCCCGAGACCTTTAGCTTCCGCATTAGTGATTCCTTTTATGAAATTTTTTTCGAGGGAAATTTATATAATGTAATTTTTGAAATAAATGCATTGAGACATCAAGGTTTGAAAAATGTTTTGGGATTGATGCATTTTATCGCGATATGACTTTATTGGGTTTTAAGTCGCATGATTATCCCTTTATAGTGTTGCGACCATTGTGGGCAAATTCTTGCTGAGGTACTATTCACGTGAATAGTGATCGTGGTCATTTATAAAAAAAATTATTGCCCTTTTTATTAATGGAAAATTTTAGAAAAGTCGGGTCGTTTCAAGCACTTCAGCTAACAGGGTGAAGAAATCACGCCAAAAACCACAGGAGTCTCCAGCAGCTCGGGAAGCTTACACCACCAACTACAATCTGCTCAAACCTAAACGAAACCAGCTCGTGGGAAATTCAACTAGAACACGACCTAGGGCAAATCAGCTCAGACTAGCTCAAGCTTACTCCAACATAAACCATACTGGTCTCAAAACAAAGCTAAGGAGAAGAGTATCAACTTACAACTCACGGCGACCTGAAGCAAAGATCCAAACGATCGAAAACTGCAAGCAACAGCTCGCCTTGACTATCGTCGTGCTTATTCTCCTACCAACCACTGTATCCAAGAATTATAGGGAAATGACGGATTTGGAGATAGGGTCAAACGGTACCAACCTCGCCCCAAGCTGAGTCGTCCATCGCTGGCTATCGGAAAAGATAAGGTTCGGGTGAACAGTGTCGAGGGTTTCAAGATGGGGATATCAGCTCGGGCTCTCATGTTTTATGAAATATCTAAGTGTCGGGAAATGGCTAACACTTGATCAAAGTCTAAATATATAACTTAAATTCTCCCGATCTGATCTACAGTAACCACCGACCAGCTCAGGCCGTCCAGTTCTCTTCTAAGCTGACTCCAGCTCAGAACAACCAGCACGCACAACAACACACCAGCTCAGCACCAACCGATCAGCACTGGACCTTGAGATCAACTTAGCGCTTCCCAAACAGAACGGGCAATAACAACACGCTATACCATCTAGCGGAGGCATCAGATCAGCTCGCACTCTTCGAACAGCATGCACTACTGAGAAGTACAGTACTACCAGACCAGCACAACTCGCACCAGATGAGCTTAGCTCACACTAGATCAGCACGGCTCGATCAGCCTACAACTCGATCAGCCTAAAAGCATCTCGATCAGGTCAGCATGCTCAATCCAGTTTGGTATTGTTCCATCAGATCAGCATGCTTCAACAGATCAGCTCAGCGCTCAAGAAAAAATTCCAGTTCGCGCACGATCTGATTCATATAAACTGATTAATCCCACTTAATTAACACGAAATGATCTTCCTGGCCTCACAGTTTCATTGTAACGCCCCAAAATCCATAGGACCACATTTATGCCTTTTATTAATTTCATGGGCCAAATAGGCAATTTTAAAAGTTATGTATCTGCTGATTTATTTATGTCAGCAAGTAGGATACGCTGTGGCTGAGCGCTGCGGCTGGTACCAGCAGGCAACTCCAATGAGCGATGCACGAGCTGGATTTTAAATTGATTGGAAAATGTTTTAAGGAGGTGAAATGCTTTCTTTAAAAAAAGGTTTTGTGTTTTACAAATTAAAATGATATGAAGGGAATTTTTACTAAATTTTAGAGGTGTGTCATGCTTGAGTTCTCAAGTAGCTTGCCACTAATCCCTTTCATATAAAAACCTGTTTTCAAAGTAAGATTTTCATCAATTGCAAAGAAAAGTTTTAAAGTATTCTTCAAAGAAATTCCAAAAGAGTTCGTGCGTTGCTCAAAGGGAGAAGTTCTGCAGGAAGTAGCTGTTGACGCAAAGCTTTGATTAAGGCAAGTAAAAGCTGATCCTTTGCTACACCATTTAAAGCTTATATTGTTGTTCTTATGGATCTGCTTGCCTGTATGTTTAAATTTCATGTTTGAAATGATTTAGACATGAAAAAGGAAAGAAAGATGGGTTCGAAAATGATGTTTTGATGTTTATGATGCTTCCAGTATGTTTTCTAGAAAGTTATGAATGTTTTAAATGTACTGAGGATTCGAATTCATTCCAAATAATGTTATGAATGTTCTTCTCGCAGTAGCTGTAATATTAGAATTTGATAACTATGTAATCGGTAGTTGTTGGTTGAATCATTGTAAGTATGGTTTGATAGGCAACGGCTGATGACATAGTTGTTGTTTTGATATTACGAAGGTTGAGTTATGTTTCAGCAGCTGTATCTACTTGTTAAGATTCAGCAGCTATATTGTTATGTTTACGAATGTTTTTCCTTGTTGCTGTAATGTCGGAGTTTGATGATTGTGTAATCAGTAGTTACTGGTTTAATCAGTATAAAGTCTGGTTTAATAGGCGACGGCTGGTAGCGCGATTATTGTTTCGATATTGCAAGTGTCTTTCGTAAATTTCAGCAGATGCACTGTTCATCAGCAGATGCATCTTTCCTTGTTAAAGTCAGCAGTTGCGATTCTTTGTTAGGAATCAGCAGCTGCATTGTTATAGTCAAATCAGCAGCTACATTTCCTTTGTTAAAATTCAGCAGTTGCGTTTTTTTCATAAAATCAGCATATGCACTGTTCACCAGCAGATGCATTCCATTGTGATAGTTCAGCAGTTGCTTTATTCGTTTCTAAGTACTGTTCAATTCAGCAGGTATTAGTCTTGCGACTGGTACTATTCAGTAATATAATCATGTTAGCGCTTTTCTTTGCGACTGATTGATGCCCTAACGACGTCGTTTCTGGTAGAACAAAATAACAACAGAGGCAATGGCCAATCTTCCAGCAGCAGGGGACCAAGTAACGATGACCCCCAAGAGAAATTTAGGCACCAGAAGCCTAAGGAATTTAGTGGAACTACTGATCCACTAATTGCTGAGAGTTGGATTAAATCCATGGAGGTTATTTTCGAGTACCTCCAACTGTCTTATTTAGATAGGCCAAGGTGCGCTATCTACATGCTAATGGAAGATGCAATGATGTGGTGGGAAGGAGTCAAGATGTCAGTGGATCTGCTGAATCTCACCTGGGCAGATTTCAAGCGAGTATTCTATGAGCAATACTTCACAGCGGGAAAGAGATCTGAATTGAAGAGGGAATTCTTGACCCTCATGCAAGGGAGTTTAACCGTACAGGAGTATGTGCGGAAGTTTGAGAGAGGGTGCTATTTCGTGCCATTAATAGGGAGTGACCCAGAAGATAAATTGAGTCACTTCGTGGAAGGGTTGAAGCCTATGTTTAAAATGAATGTTAGGCTGTCAGTGCCAAGAATTTACAGGGAAGCAGTGGATAGAGCCCTGCAAATTGAAAGAGATTGGAAAGATCTTGATGAAGAGAGGCAGCAAAAGAGACAAGCCTTTCAGCAGAAGGACCCGAGATCATTTAAGAAACAAAACAAGAACCAGCAGAGGCCTCAGAAGAAAAAGCCTCTACCAATTCAACCTATAAGCTCTGTTCCTACTGGTAATGATAGAAAAGAATGTCCTAAATGCCATAAGCACCATTTGGGGCAATGCAGACTTGGACAAAACGTCTTCTATAAATGTGGAGTGCCTGGACATATTATGAGGAATTGTCCAAAATCCAAGCAGCTGGTGACCAGCAGAGCCTTTGTCATGACAGCTGATCAAGCTCCTCCAGACTCAACAGTGGTCACAGGTGAAATTTCAATAGCTGGATTTCCTTCTCTAGCTTTGTTAGACTCAGAAGCTACGCATTCGTTTATTCCTGCTGAGTTTGTTAAGAAATTGTTAATCCAGCCGGAACAAGTAATGATAGGTTATTGTGTGTCGGTACCATCAGGAGAAAAGCTGGTATCACACGAACTGTTTAGAAGTTTTGAACTTAAACTTCAAGGGCATAAGATTACTGCTGATTTAATTGTGTTGCCAATGCCAGAGTTTGATTTGATTTTGGGAATAGATTGGCTAACTAAGTATGGGGTAGTAATTGACTTCAAACTACGAGCGGTAGCTGTCAACCCACCAGGAAAAGAGTCATTTCAGTTTTTGGCCAAACATGTTAATAAGATCCCTTCAATTATATCCTCCTTAACAGCGACTGTTAGACCCCAACTGTCAATTGTAGAAGTAGCAAATGAATTCCCTGAGGTTTTTCCAGAAGACATTCAAGGATTGCCACCAGACAGGGAGTTGGAGTTTTCCATTGATCTAATCCAAGGAGCTGCTCCAGTATCTAGACCACCATATCGACTAGCTCCAACAGAGATGAAAGAATTGAAAGAACAGATACAAGATCTGTTGGAGAAAGGATTTATAAGACCAAGCACTTCGCCATGGGGAGCCCCTGTTCTATTTGTTAAAAAAAGATGGAAGTATGAGATTATGTATAGATTACCGCGAGTTAAACAAATTGACAATTAAGAATAAGTATCCATTACCTAGGATAGAAGATCTTTTCGACCAGTTGAGAGGGTCAGAAGTATTTTCTAAGATCGACTTGAGGTTTGGATATCACCAACTGAAGATTAAGGCAACTGATGTATATAAACAGCCTTTAGAACTAGGTTATGGCCATTATGAATTTTTGGTTATGCCCTTTGGACTTACAAATGCTCCATCAGCATTTATGGATTTAATGAATAGGGTCTTTCAA
>KV019704.1:72245-85058 GCA_001598015.1 Dorcoceras hygrometricum | reverse complement strand
GATGATTTAAGAGCTGAACTTTTGAAAGAAGCTCATACAGCTCCATATTCAGTACATCCAGGAAGTACGAAAATGTACAAGGACCTCCAGCAGTTGTATTGGTGGCCGGGGATGAAGAGAGATGTTGCTAGATTTGTAGCTGAATGTTTGATGTGTCAGCTGGTGAAGGCTGAACACCAGCGACCAGCAGGATTATTGAAGCCACTGCCGATTCCCGAATGGAAGTGGGAATGTATAGCGATGGATTTTGTGACTGGATTGCCAAGGACGGTTAAAGGATATAACTCCATTTGGGTTATAATTGATAGGCTCACTAAGTCTGCTCATTTCGTACCAGTTAAAACAACATATGAGGTGAGCAGGTACGCTGAATTGTATGTTAAAGAAATAGTGAGGCTACATGGTGTTCCAATTTCCATTGTATCAGACAGAGACCCTAAGTTCACATCAGCCTTTTGGAAAAGTCTACACAAGGCTATGGGTACAAAATTGACGTTCAGCACTGCGTTTCACCCTCAAACTGATGGACAATCTGAAAGGGTGATTCAAATTTTAGAAGACTTGCTCAGAGCATGTATTGTGGATTTTTCAGCAGGATGGGATGTGAGTTTGCCACTGGTAGAGTTTGCCTACAATAACAGTTTCCAAGCTTCGATTCAAATGGCTCCATATGAAGCTTTGTATGGCAAAAAGTGTAGAACACCACTTCACTGGGATGAAGTTGGTGAAAGAGCTGGTTTGGGACCAGATTTTGTGGAGCAAACAGCAGCAGCTGTTAGAAGAATATGAGAAAGAATGAAAACAGCTCAAAGTCGGCAGAAGAGTTATGCAGATAATCGAAGAAGGGAGCTGAATTTCGAAACAGGTGATCGAGTATTTTTTAGAATAGCTCCAATGAAAGGAGTTATGCGTTTTGGAAAGAAAGGGAAGTTGAGTCCAAGGTATATTGGACCATACGAGATTTTAGAGAAGGTAGGAACGCTCGCCTATCGACTAGCGCTGCCTCCACAAATGTCAGCAGTGTACAATGTTTTTCACGTATCAGCTTTGAGGAAATATATTCCCCACCCTTCGCATGTGCTGAGTCAAGAACCAATCCAGTTAACACCAGATTTAAGCTATGAAGAGCGACCAGAAAGAATTCTCCTCCGAGAAGTTAGAAGATTAAGAAACCGTAGCATTCCTATGGTTAAGATACAATGGTCCAACCAGTCGGAGCGAGAAGCAACGTGGGAAACAGAAGCGGATATGCTAAGTCTTTACCCGTATTTATTTGGTACGTAAATTTCGAGGACGAAATTTCAATAAGGAGGGTAGAGTTGTAACGTCCAAAAATCCATAGGACCAAATTTATGCATTTTATTAATTTCATGGGCCAAATAGGCAATTTTAAAAGTTATGTATATGCTGATTTATTTATGTCAGCAAGTAGGATACGCTGTGGCTGAGCGCTGCGGCTGGTACCAGCAGGCAACTCCAATGAGCGATGCACGAGCTGGATTTTAAATTGATTGGAAAATGTTTTAAGGAGGTGAAATGCTTTATTTAAAAGAAGGTTTGGTGTTTTACAAATTAAAATGATATGAAGGGAATTTTACTAAACTTTAGAAGTGTGTCATGCTTGATTCCACAAGTAGCTTGCCACTAATCCCTTTCATATAAAAACCTGTTTTTCAAATTCCACCAGGCGCAAGCTACAGTACCGCTGACCCGCATTGACTCTTGGATTTTTGCTGCGACTGATTTCTACACTTAGAGAAATTTGGTAATTCAAATCTCGTGACTAATCCTTCCAAAATCTTATTAATCACTAATCAAATTTCTCAATCCTCATATTCTCCCCACCTTAAGAGATTTCGTCCTCGAAATCAAGGTAAACTCAGGGAAAAATTTATTCAAATCATTACAGAAGAGAAACGGCTGATTCACGACACAGTATACTTGTAACGCCTCAAAATCCATAGGACCACATTTATGCATTTTATTGATTTCATGGGCCAAATAGGCAATTTTAAAAGTTATGTATCTGCTGATTTATTGATGTCAGCAAGTAGGATACGCTGTGGCTGAGCGCTGCGGCTGGTACCAGCAGGCAACTCCAATGAGCGATGCACGAGCTGGATTTTAAATTGATTGGAAAATGTTTTAAGGATGTGAAATGATTTATTTAGAAGAAGGTTTGGTGTTTTACAAATTAAAATGATATGAAGGGAATTTTTACTAAATTTTAGAGGTGTGTCATGCTTGATTTCTCAAATAGCTTGCCACTAATCCCTTTCATATAAAAACCTGTTTTCAAAGTAAGATTTTCATCAATTGCAAAGAAAAGTTTTAAAGTGTTCTTCAAAGAAATTCCAAAAGAGTTTGTGCGTTGCTCAAAGGGAGAAGTTCTGCAGGAAGTAGCTGTTGACGCAAAGCTTTGATTAAGGCAAGTAAAAGCTGATCCTTTGCTACACCATTTAAAGCTTATATTGTTGTTCTTATTGATCTGCTTGCCTGTATGTTTAAAGTTCATGTTTGAAATGATTTAGACATGAAAAAGGAAAGAAATATGGGTTCGAAAATGATGTTTTGATGTTTATGATGCTTCCAGTGTGTTTTCCAGAAAGTTATGAATGTTTTAAATGTACTGAGGATTCGAATTCATTCCAAATAATGTTATGAATGTTCTTCTCGCAGTAGCTGTAATATTAGAATTTGATAACTATGTAATCGGTAGTTGTTGGTTGAATCATTGTAAGTATGGTTTGATAGGCAACGGCTGATGACATAGTTGTTTTGATATTACGAAGGTTGAGTTATGTTTCAGCAGCTGTATCTACTTGTTAAGATTCAGCAGCTGTATTGTTATGTTTACGAATGTTTTTCCTTGTTGCTGTAATGTCGGAGTTTGATGATTGTGTAATCAGTAGTTGCTGGTTGAATCAGTATAAAGTCTGGTTTAATAGGCGACGGCTGGTAGCGCGATTATTGTTTCGATATTTCAAGTGTCTTTCGTAAATTTCATCAGATGCACTGTTCATCAGCAGATGCATCTTTCCTTGTTAAAGTCAGCAGTTGCGATTCTTTATTAGGAATCAGCAGCTGCATTGTTATAGTCTAATCAGCAGCTGCATTTCCTTTGTTAGAATTCAGCAGTTGCGTTGTTTTCATAAAAATCAGCATATGCACTGTTCACCAGCAGATGCATTCCATTGTGATAGTTCAGCAGTTGCTTTATTCGTTTCTAAGTACTGTTCAATTCAGCAGGTATTAGTCTTGCGACTGGTACTATTCAGTAATATAATCATGTTAGCGCTTTTCTTTGCGACTGATTGATGCGCTAACGACGTCGTTTCTTTAAGTCATAAAATATCAGCAGGTAGTCTTGTTATCTTATCTGCTGATTTCTCCAACGATATCGTTTCATTTAAATACGATTGTTTTTAAAACAAGTCTTGCAGCTGGTTTTTTTTATTCCAGCTGGTTCAATTAGCGATAGTTGTAAGCAGCAGAGGTTTCATAAGTGCTGTTCCATTTTCTTGCGACTGGTTTTCCTCTCACCAGTTTCATTTCAACGATATGTTTCCGAAGTCGAATTCGATACTCAGTAAAGTTTTAAAATGGGAAGCAAATGTTTAAAATGATGGAACCCGATGTGTTACAGAAATTTCAAGGAATGTATAGTTGACGGTCACCAATGAGAAGGGTGAGCAGTTGTTGAGATGTCGACTGCCCCTTCATAATGAGCTATATGCTAAAACTGATATCGGGAGTCATTTTGATCAAAGTGCACAACGGACCATGAGGAGCTTATATGCCATAGTCTAAGGAAAAGAAATTGATGTTAGAGCTGGGCTATTATCCCCTGTCTCTAAGATTATGAACGAACTGTTTATGAAATGTTTATGAATGTACAGTTGTCTGCCTGCGTTAAATGAAATTGATTATGTACAGATTTTACTTGCTGAGCCTTTAGGCTCACTAGCTTTTAAAATGGTGCAGGTACGACAGCTGAAGAACGAACAGCAGATGAAACTTGAGACCAGCAGCTGGGTGTTGTGTTTATCCAAGGCCTACGTTTTCATAACGAGCTATATGCTAAAACTGATATCGGGAGTCATTTTGATCAAAGTGCACAACGGACCATGAGGAGCTTATATGCCATAGTCTAAGGAAAAGAAATTGATGTTAGAGCTGGGCTATTATCCCCTGTCTCTAAGATTATGAACGAACTGTTTATGAAATGTTTATGAATGTACAGTTGTCTGCCTGCGTTAAATGAAATTGATTATGTACAGATTTTACTTGCTGAGCCTTTAGGCTCACTAGCTTTTAAAATGGTGCAGGTACGACAGCTGAAGAACGAACAGCAGGTGAAACTTGAGACCAGCAGCTGGGTGTTGTGTTTATCCAAGGCCTACGTTTTCCGTATCTCAGCTGTAACGTTTTGATTCAATTTGTACTGTATTAGATCAGTAGCAACGGTTGTATATTTACTTAGAATATCAGCTGTTGTAAATCGCAATTGCCATTATCAATAAAAAAACTGTTTTTTTTGCAAATGTTTTAGTAGTTAGCGCGCGAGTTAGGTACCTGCTGGTCCTTGAGATTGTTGATTGTTTTGTTTCTTTCAAGTTATAGGAAATACAGCCTATAGCGAATTATCTTCTAGTCCTTCTTTTATTCGAAATTTTTATTTATCCCAATTCTTGTGGCCCCGTTGGGTTCGGGCGTCACATTCATACTGCCCACAAAGACGGCAAACCCCTTGTACTCCAGTAATCTGTGAAGTTAGATGCTTACCCCCACATTGGCTACAAAACACTGACCTCGAACTGCCTCCACCAGAACAGTCGGAACCAGAAGAACTAGAACTCTAATTCTTCTTAAATTGCTTCGCTCTGGGCTTAAATATCTAGTGACTAGAGTATTGAGACACTTGAGGAGGCTGAAATGAATACATCCTCGAAGGCACAGGGTGGACCCTGAGCAACCTGCGGTTGAACCTGAGACTGCATGTTCAGCAAGCCCTCCTCAACGTCAATTGCTTGGGTCACTATATCATTGGTGAACCAGCGAAAATCAAAGGGAAGATATCTGGCCTCAAGCCCTCCAAGAACTTATTCCGCTTTTCCTTCCTTACTGGCAATATGAGGGACATAGAGAGCAGAGAAGAAAACTGACTAGCATACTCTGCTACTTTCATGCTACACTGCACCAAGTGGTTGAACTCATGATCCTTGGCATTATAGTAAGACTCCAGGATATACTCCTGTCAAAAATCCAAACAGAAGCTCTCCCACGAAATCACTGCACCCATATCTTTCATAGGCTTGGAAGTACCCTTCCACCATCTTGCCCATGCTCCTGTAGCTGAAAGGTCGTCAAACTCAATATCCGGTTCGCATCATAGTTGACCCTGTCAAACAGACCTTCAATGTGATCCAACCAGCCCTCAGCTACCAAACCTCCCTTAGCGCCTATGAAGGTCGGGTCCTATGCAATCTAGCCAAAACTAGTTCCATCCAATCGACTTGGTGAGCCGGATGCTCCACCTCATCCTCAACCAGTCTAGCACGTTTATGCTCAGGAAAACTAGGTTAGACTACGTCATCCTCACGGTTCTGAGCCCTAGATTCTCTTCAAACTGCTTCCCACAGCTACCTCTACTCTTAGGCACCATCTCTGAGACACCTGGGTAAACGATAAAAACAGGGAAAGCACGTATTCAAACACACGCAACAAAACCAAAATCGTGTCCAGACTCGTTTACAAGCATATGCAAAGCTAACCTGCTCACAGTATGCAGAAAGCCAGATAGTACAACATCCAATCTCCCAAACGCAACAGTATCAAGTCATGAACAATCTCAATAATTATTCAGGACATCCCCTGATAATGACTCGATAATATACACATACATATATATATACATACATATACACACACACACACACACACACACACACACACACACACACATATATATATATATATATAATAACTGGGACACTCGATCGACAACATGTGGGGCTCCACTAGCTGAAGCTCCACCTGGTGCAATTGAACCACCTGGATAACTTTCAATGGTCAACAACACGAGCAAAGCAGCCCCAAAGGGATGGGGTCAAACCTAATTATGGAGAATAATATAAAATAACAATCGAAGTACGAATGATATATGCTACATGCTATACAATGTGTGACTGGTAGCAAAGGATAACGGGTACCAAGACCAGGGAGCTAAATGAAACAATCATCAGATATCAAGGTGGCACCATCATCGATAGTAACGGGGATGACCCGTCCGAACTCAACGGAAATAACGATGGTGGCCCCTTGGCCGAGGGTGTGGGAATTACCTGATCGGCCTCAACGGAATAACAAATAACGGGGGTGTGCTACCACAACCCCCACCACCAAGTGTCCAAGCCACAACATTGAGAGTTCGGGAGCTACTCGCTCGCTCTCCATGCGTTCCTCATGTGTGTGCTACACCAAACACCACTCTACGAGTCCACACTATAGATCTCAGAGTGTCAATACAACAGTTGTCAAGTAATTCGTCAAGTAATTCAAGGCCCAATATGAATGCATATGCTCGATGCCATGACATAAAAATGCAGTCACATAATCAATATGTAAGAACATGAAACAACTCACCACATTCGAAACACATAGCATATAATCAGACACTACGAAAGTTGTAAAATACAAGCTCCATCCGTACCTCGCATATTTTTTACCAAAATACCTCAAACCAAACACTGGCCAAAATAGATCACGCACAGTGGCGGCAACAGACAACGACCAAAAAGTTCCAAACTTTACCAGCAGGTCGGGAAAGATCATCAACAGACCTCGGGGTATCCTACAACCCAAAAACAACACCCAGCACAGGTTCAACCTCTCAAAACCAAAAATAAAATAGCTCAGAAACCTGTCCTTAACTGGACGTACACTGAACAGGTCACAACTAGCTAAAAACGACACCAAAATCAACTATACTAGTCTCAATTAAAATCCCAATGGGAAGAACTATTACCTACAATAGACAGTGACCAAACCACCTGAGCGAAACGATTGGAAGCTTTGAAACACAGCGCGTTTGAACTGTAGTCGATCTCCCTCATTCATCCACCTCGGGCCTCAACACTGGTTAGGAAGATACGGGTTTGGAAAGAGGATTCCAACGATACCACTCACGCTCAAAATAGATTAGCCAATCTCCGCAATCGGGAATATGTCGATCGATTGAACAGTGATAAGGGTTTCGTTTCATATTAGCTCTCCAAGAAGACTATATAACTTGTGACCAAAAGTTTGATTCTTCTTAGATATATAACATAACAAAATATCTAAGTTCCATGGTCACGAAAACCCCAGAAGTGATCTATAGTGTAACCAGAACAACACAACGTCTACCCTGAATTGACTCTCAGATCAGGACCTAAAAGTATCCTCTGAACTAACTCCTAGATCAGGATATCAAGGCCTTATCTGAACTGAATCCCAGATCAGGACGTTGCTATTGGGTCAGTACAACTTGACCAGATCAGCACAACGCTACTTAGAACATCATGGCTCGATCAACTCAACAAATATCTTATAAGATCAGCACACTGCTACCGGATCAGCACAACTCTTATCGGATCAGCACAGCTTGACTAGATAAGTTCAGAACTACCCAATCAACACAGCTCGATCTCGATCAGGCAGCTCGGTCCAATCAGCATAGATCGAACCCCATAAGCACACCTCAATCCAATCTCGACCCAGATCAGCATAGCCAGCCTATGATCCAATTTCTCTGATCTGATTGCTCTGGAACCTCATATTTCAATTCAAGTATTCCTCCTTTTATAGTTTCCGATTCAAAAAGCCGAACGATATTGGAGAAATAGAGAGAATGCGGTAACAAATTTTATCAGTAGATTCAGCCTATGAATCATCGTACGTCTTCCTCCAAGTAATTAATACGCATTTAATTCTTGTACTATTCTCCGTACTGTAAATAACCCTTCCTTTTTCTCAAAAATGGGGAACGTACATTACCAACTCTGATATATTCCAATTATTTGCCCGAGTTCTTAACCAACTATAAAGGATCTCTCAAGTTAATGCATCGAATTCAGCTATGATATGACTAAGACACGAAGCGACATTCTGATCTGCTCAACATTTCTGAACTGATCTATTCTGTCATGAGCTGACATCCTGAGCTAATCTGTTTATCTTAATCTATTCTGAACTGCTCTTCTATTCTATTGGTTTGAACTGATCTATTATGACCTTATTTAATGTGCTTTAAACTGAGTTTTCCTTACTCATTTAAGCTATGATTTGATCTGACTAAAAAAAGTGGTGTTAGGTCTAGCCTGATCTGATGTTCTTAGTTGCGAGCTGACTTTGTTGTCACCAAAACTTAAAATTTTATAGTTAAGATAATGTACATATATTTTATTTAAATAGGACAAAAGTCAATCAAAAAACCGTAACTTCTGCACATAATAGTTTAATTTGCATCTCAGAGCATTTGAAATGACAAGTTGGAAATGAAGAAAAATTATATAGTTAATAAAAAATAAAAAATGAGTCGCTACAATTTTGAGAGATACTCTTAGCTACCGTTTGATTCAATAAATAAGATAAGTATAAAAAATAACATGATTAATAAATATTTAAGTTGTATGTTAAATAAAATTTGATAAATACTAATATTTTCATTTATTTGATTAAATAAGTGATATGTAGTAAATTATACGTTTAAATTTTTCAATAGTTAACAAATATAAGATTAAAAATAAGGATAATATTGTAATTAAACAGTATACAGGTGAGAATGAATTATTTTAAAATCGAAATACTCGGCTAAACAATATATTAGAATATGTTTGAAAAATCTCATGTAAAAATCAAGAAATGTTTCAATTCATCCTGATGTAACCGAATTTCGCCCAGCCAATAAGCTACCGCCACGTGAGACTTAGAAGGTAGGGAGGTCGGTTGGTTGGTCCTCTGGTCTCAAGCTGAACTCCTCTCACAATATCCTGCGAACACAAAAACTAGTCAAAGGGCGTCGGGTGGTGTCCCGACGAAGATCCTCCGATGCTTAAGTTAGAATGAGTGTTAGAGAGTAAAGAGTATGTATAATATAGAGAAAGTGAATTTGTGAATGAAGGAAAAGGAGAATCTACCTGGGTATTTATAGGTAAGCAAAGTGGTTGAATGTACCTATCTGGGTAATTATGAATTGGAGTGGTCTCAGCAGACCTGGCATGTACCTCCACCTACCTCTTGCAGATAGGGATGGTTTTTTTAGTATCTGTCAGTGTACTCATTATGAGTTATCCAAGAGGGCCAAGTTGCTTTATGTAGTATATAAGTCAGACCAGAGTCCGGACCACTTGTCTTGACGTAAGGTCGGGAGGCTATGCCTGTCATGAACCGATGTCCCGAGGTGCCGAGGTGCTTACAAGAATCGTGGTGACCAAATGAAGTCAAGATGGAGGGCTACCGATGACATTCCTTTAAGAGAAGATCTTTTCTCGGGTCCCGAGGTGGAATCTTTTAGTGGCATCAATAGTACCCCCCCCCCAATGAGTCCTAGACAAAGAATTGAAGTGTAGGACTATGTGAGAATGAGGTTGAGACCCGAGATGAAACTTGTACTTTTGAAGAGAATCACTGTTCGCATGATGTCATATCTCAACCCTTGATAAATCGTTCGTGGACGGTTTGGATGAAGCTCAGGACTTAAGAGAGGATTTGTGTTTTATAAGGAAAACCATAATCCGGGTGAAGTCGTATTTCAGTCGTTGATTAATTTTAATCGGATGGCCAGCATGATTTGTAGCTCGGGGTTCTAGGAGTCGTTTAGAATTCTCGAGATGATCTGAACCGTTCACTGAGGTGAAGATCTGACGACTGTAATGCTCCTCGGACTCCTATAAGTAAGTAACGTTTTCCGTTCATTTTCATCTTTACTTTTTCTGAGTGTCGAAACTCTGCCAAAATTTTTACTTGCTTCCCGAGCTACCGAGCTGTTCTTACCATCTCCCGACCTCTCTTCTTTGTAAGTTCTCCAATTCGTTCATCTTTATAAAAATGTCTTCTCCCGACAGTAGTGTTGTTAGGAAAGTAGCAGATTCTATAGATTCCCCATCACTTTCAGGAGTTAGTCATGAGGGTAACGAGATCCCGAGCTCAATAGACCTTCATAGGGCTAGGTTACTTAGGATCGCGCATGAAGAGGCACAGCTTGTTTCTCAGGGATGTCCCTGGTATGAGGTTAAGGCCTCTACTGTTAGGGAGTCGGAAATCCCTTCGATTAATGATAGGGCAGGGATATCTGAGCTGTACGAGGTGATAGTTCCCCGTGTCAAGGCCCGAGCTCACCGTCCCCCCGCTGTTTTTCACACTTTTTATGTAAATCAAATCGAGAGGGGTCTTAGTTTCCCATTCCTAAGTTTATTTCGAGTTTATGAAATCATCTCGAAGTCAGCCCTAGCCAACTTACCCCGAACTCTTTTAGCTCCCTGCTTTCCTTAGGGATTTTGCTAAAGTTTTTCAAAGTCCCTCTCTCGACCTATACCCTAATGAAATTGATCCAAATTAAAAGGTTAGGTCCCGAGATATTTTATATTTCCAATAAGAAAGAGCTCAGGTTTACAGGTGGTAACCTGAGCTCCCACAAAGGATGGATGAGTTGGTACTTTTTTCTTAAGCGTATCTCGAGCCGGAGAACCTGTGGAGTTGTAACATGTCGTGGCGAGATAAGACTACACACTGTCTCCTTCGATCCCCGAGCAGGCACCCGACCTAACTAAATTCCTCGAGGTTATGAGCGAATAGTGCTTCAATGCGCAGGAGTCGATTGAGGAAGATCTCCTGTGTCACTTTAGATTTAGTTGGAAAGGGGTCCAACTGGTCGGGGATTTAGGTATCTCCACTGCCTTTTGTACTGCCTTTAATAATTCTAAGATCTGATCTATTAACCTGTGTTTTATCTTTGCAGGCGACAGGATGACAAAATCTGAAATGATGAAGTCCCTGAAGGAGAGGAGAGCCACCATGGAAGGAACCTCCAGCTCCCGTCACTCAAGCAAAGAAAAGAGGAAAGCCTCTACGGAGGGAGGAGAGAGGCGTAAGAAACGCCATCACAAGGAAAAACCCACAGAGTCTGTTCCACCAATGGTCCCCAAGGAACCAACCAGCGAGACGTTGGGCACGGCCCATAAGGTCCCCGAGCCACAATCCACCGAAGTGCCTTACGTGCTTCTGGATACTTCTGCCATTGCTTTTGTGGCCAAACCCTCGGGCTTCATCTCACTCGACTTCATCCGTTGCCTGGTCCCCGATCAATATTTTGACCTGGTGAGGAAAACTTCTGACCTCTGGGTCCTTGAAGCCGCCATTCTTCATTTCATGCAAGTATGTATCAGTTCGGGAATTTACCTATTTATTCCTACGTATATGCTAATTATTATGTTTGTGCAGGCCTTGGTGTGGACTGGAGAGGCATCGAATCGTCTCTCCCAGGCACACGATTTTAGGATAAAATTTATAGTTTTGGTGATAACAAAATAAGACAAGTTAAATCCAGACGACAGGTTTATTCAGATGTTGATATTACAGGGTTTCAGTAGTTGGTTTCGTTGGGTTATTCAGACGCAAGGTATTTCTCTTAGTTGAATTTTCAGTTGACAGGCTATCCAAACGAGAGCTACAGTAAACCAGTCGTTGGGTAATTCAGTCGCAAGCTACAGTGTCTTATGAAATCAGTCGCAAGCTACAGTAAAGATTCAGTCGTTGTGATGATATGAGACTCAGTCATTCAGACGTTGGAGTGTTTATTGATGAAGAAGCAAAACTACGTCGTTTAGATAAGTTAAAATGACAGTGTTTGGTTTAACGCTAAAAAGCAGACGATGGGTTTGAAAGGATTCAGACGTTGGTATATCACAAGTATTAAAAGCTTCCAGTCGTTGTGTTTTCTCAAGTATATTGAAACTGGAAGATCATAATCAACGATGAAGGAATTTCAGGCGCAAGCAACAAAGAGATTCAAATACGATCATATACTCAAATTGTATTTTCAGAGGTTGTTACATGGTTATTGCACAAATATGGAAGGCGACAAATTTGCTCTGACAATGTGCAATTTACCTTGTAGTGGAGCAGAGTATACGGTTACAAGATTATCAGAATTTCAAAAGGATTTTGTTTCCTTAGCTATTCAAATGACAGTTGAGCGAAGACTATAAATACCAGAAGTTTGAATTGAATAACGATCTCTCGCTCTCATTAACTTGCTGTTACGCTGCCATTTTTACGAGCTATTCTCATATTGTAGCATTCTCAAAAGGCTCAAACACTCGAAGAACAAAACCGCTGATCTTCATAAGATAAACCTTCGAGTCATCTTCTGGTTCACTTGTTGAATCGCGTTTCTACGTTTTATAAACCAGAAGATTTTACAGTCTCAATAGTGTTGTATCTAATTGTAATATTTATTTGAGTCTGTAACAAACTTGCTCCTTAAAGCCATTCGAAAAATATCATTCATTTGTAAAACCAGCAGCTCGTCTGCGTTTTAGGTTGTGGTGTTGCTAGGAGTTCACTTGGAGCGAGGCTCGGTGATCGGGTGTTTGTAGAAGGACTACACGCATCAAATCTTCTAGTGAATCCTTCCTGAAAAGGAAGAAGGGGAGACGTAGGATATTCATATCCGAACTTCCAGAAACAAATTCTCGACCCTTGCTATTTACTTTACGCATTTACTTATTTATCGTGTTAATCTGTTCACAAATCAATCGGCCTCTTTCCGCA
>KV019704.1:58077-72202 GCA_001598015.1 Dorcoceras hygrometricum | reverse complement strand
CCCCCCCCCCCGTTCTGAACTCTTGCAGCTGTTTTTCGAACCACATTGATCGTATTTTGGGACTATCACACGATGAGGTCGTTATGACCAGACGTTCTATGGATGGGGTGCTCGGTCGCCATGATGTACTGATGAAACAGCTCGAGGAGATACGAGCTCAGAAGGACAAGGAAAAAGAATCACTGCTGCTCGAGCTGGAGGCGACCCGAGTTGAAGCCAAATCTTCCAAGGCCCAGGTGCAGTCTCTCAAAGCTCAAGTTCTATGTTATGGGGAGTAGAACAAGGCCCTTCAGGCTGAGGTGGAGAAGCTACAAGGAGAGGCAGCAAACTCTTGACAGCTCAAGAAATAGAAGTTCCTACAGTCCAAGGAGTTTGATAGCCTGTGCTCAGAGAGAGCCTCGGTCTTCTTCGAACAGGGTTTTAACGGGTGCCTGGCCCAGTTCAGGGCCAATGGTTATTCTGAAGCTGAGAACCCGGCTTCCTTCCTCGACATTTAGCAAGCTCTGGCGGACATGCCCTAGGACTCTGAAGAGGACAGCTCGGGTTCCAAGGAGGCCCCCCCATCTTGATGTCTTTTTAATTTTCTCTTGTATTTATTTTGAATTTTAATGAAATCAACTATTCTCCTTTTAGTTCTGTCTATTTTACTTCAAGCACTATTGTATATGCCCTGTCAATAACTGGGTGAGAAACAGACTAACTCGAACAAACCATGATTGTGTTAACATATCTAGAAACGCGGGGTAGATTCCTCTAGGTAGCTTCGAGTTTTATAACAAGATTTAAAGTGTAAGAGGGCGACACGCAGAATGTTTTTGTGTTAACAAGGGTTAGACTTATATGCCGAGCTGGTCGGGCTTGTATGCCAACCAGCGTTGGGCTTATGTGTCGAGCTGGTCGGGCTTGGTGTGCCGAGCTGGTCGGACTTGGGGCCACCGAGAGTTGGGCTTATGTGCCGAGCTGGTCATACTTTGTGCCAACGAGAGTTGGGCTTATGTGCCGAGCTGGTCGGACTTTGTGCCAACGAGAGTTGGTCTATGTGCCGAGCTGGTAGGGATTTTAAGTGTACTCGAGAAGGATCGCTACTCGAGGTGTTTCCAGATCTTTAAAGAAAACTTTTCCATTTATGAGATAAGCCTTTTACAAAGACAGAATTTAAGCATAATATCATCGAAGATGGATAATATTCCAGGGTCTTTGAGCTCTTTTTCCTGATGTGTCTTATAAATAATACGCAACGACGCCTACCTTGCCCGCGATTTTAAATGGCCCTTCGTACTTAGGATCAAGCTTCCCTCTGTCTCCTTGATGTTGAATCTTTTTCCAGACCAGGTCTCCTATTTCGTATCTTCGAGGTCGGACTCTTTTATTATAGGCCTGGATCATTCTTTTTTGATAAGCTGATAGCCTACCTCTACTCGGGATCTTCTCTCCTCGAGATGGTCTATCTTGAGGCTTCAGATTTCATCATTGTCTTTACCGTATTCTCTAACCCTGAGGCTATCCTGACCAATTTCAGTAGGTAAGAGGGCTTCGGTCCCATAGACCATGCTGTAGGGTGTTTCTTCTATTCCTGCTCGGTCAGTAGTTCGATAGGCCCATAACACACTAGGTAACTCGTCTATCCACTTTTATTTGGCTGAGCCCAATTGTGTCTTGAGAGCTTGTACAATAGAGCGATTGGTAACCTCTACTTTCCCGTTACTCTGAGGGTAAGATACCGAGGTGAAAATTTGCTCGATCTTCATCTCTTGACACCATGCTCGCACCTTTGCCCCACAAAATTGCCTTCCATTATCTGATATAAGTCTCCGAGGAATTCCAAAAAAGCAGACAATGTTCTTCCACAAGAATTTTAAAACTTCCACGTCAGATATTTTTGCCAACGGCTCGGATTCTACCCACTTGGAAAAGTAGTCTATTGCAACCAACAAGAACATTCTCTGTCCTCCTGCTGGGGTAAGTTTCCTACAATGTCGATGCCCCACTGGTCGAATGGACACAAGGACAAGATCGTCCTTAAGAGTTCGGCAGGCTGTTTTTTTTTTATTGGCATGCCTCTGGCAATCATGACAAGATCGAACAAGGGCCAGGCGTCCTTCTGCATGGTGGGCCAGAAAAATCCTGCGAGGAGAGCCTTTCTCGCCAGAGCTATGCTCCCGAGGTGGTTCCCACAGCATCCCTCGTGGATCTCTCTCAGTACATACTTAGCTTCCTCAGAGCCTAAACATTTCAAGAGTGGTTTTGAGAATGATCTTTTGTATAATGTACCATTCAGTAGCGCAAAATGGGTAGCCCGACGTTTGATTTGTCGAGCCTTTTGGGGATCCTCGGGTAGAATCTGATGAGTGATATTTTCATATATTTCATACCGCCAATACGAGGTGGGCATGCTCTTAGGACCTGTCTCGACCTGGTAGATTTGTGATATCAGCTCTTACCCCTGCACTTCTTGTCCCGAGGCTGGCTTGAGAGAACTGGCCGTCTGAGCCACCCTATCTGCTTTTTTGTTCTCTTCCCGAGGTATCTGTGAAAAAGATAAGTTCAGGGAAATTTTTGGCCATCTTGCTCAGGGCTTCCGAATATTTAACCATATTTTTATTTTTTACTTCAAACTTGCCATTGCACTGCTAAACCACCAATTGAAAATCAGAATACAGCAGAACTCGGGCAATCCCCATGGTTTTTGAAACTCGGAGTCCGATTAGTAAGTTGTTAGAGTAGATGCCCAACTAGCCAACTTGTGGCGTGTGGGTTTTATTGACTCTCTGTATAACGATCTTTATTTATGAAATTCGCATTTCTTATATGGCATTCTTTATTTTCATTATGTTATAATGTTAACAATTGTGTTGGATAAAGACCTAGAATGCACCATAGTGTATGTTAGATGTGATAGTGGATATGATGGCTATCATGAAACACATCTAATAGTCACTGTGTATTCTGAACACGTTCCTAGTCGATTGGACCGTCAAAATGAGGATAAGGCCGCCCGAGCTTGAGACTAGCATCTGCGATGTGAAGTACCATGTTTCATTGGTAGGGAACATTGTGATGTTCTGAGCATGCAGATGGATAGTGACCTGGTGATCTATGGAACTACCCTCGTTCGGACTTTCCAAGTGGTTACCATTTGTCGAGTGGATAAGTCCGAGGTCTTGGTTGTACTGATTAGTCCTCACTACTTGAAATGTCATTGAGACTCTACATGATAGGTGCCTCACTTTGACCCTTTTACCGACTCATTTGGGGTTATTAGGTGGCGGGATTGGGTGAGGTCCCGATGCATGTAGGAGTCGATGCTTCGTTGTCGAGGATTCACCGCTCGCTTTTATGCGTGGATATCCTATGTTATCTGAGGAGATAATAGTGTGATAAATCTCTGGCCAGAGTACTAGATGTGTTTTGGGTAAATGGGTTTACCTAGTAACGCACGTGATGTCACTATTTGATCTCCGAGATGTATGCATAGCTATTGGATCTCTAGCGACTCTCGATTTACCAATGGTCGTTGATCTGATCGTGATATATGTGTTGAAAGGACCGTACTGTACGCTAACCATGACCAACTGGTTCTTGCAGGCACTATCAGTGATACCTATGGGATCATGGGGCGATGTTGCTAGGCCCTTTACCATGATCCGATGGGTCAGTCCGAAATTGTGATTTCGGAGCCACAATGGTTGTGGGCCCACGGCTAGCTGTATCCCTGAACCATTGAGGGTCACACAAGTAATGGCTTCACAATTCCTGCACGTAAACTGAGCTCAATGAGTTGAGCATAGGAGGAGGAATTTAGGGAGTGCGACTTCCTAAAAGTCAACATGGGTCAAATTGCGATTTCCCAAAGTTGAAGGGCTAAACTGCAATTTTGGACTAGGTGGTCTGAAAAATTGTTTTCGCATCATAATAATCAGTTTTGGAAACTCTATAGATCGGTCCGATCAGATCGTCGATCGGAGTTATGATGAAGCCACAGTGATGGAAATGAACCGAATGTTCATATGGACCTGGGCCTGACCCAGGCCCATTGGGCCGGTCCAAGCCCATCACATGTCTACTTATTATTGTCCTAGGGTTATTATGACACACACTTGAACTCTAAACCCTAGCAATAGCCGCCCCTCCTCTCCCTACTCTCTCACGGCCGTCGACCGCCCTTGCGCCGCCCGCCGTCCGCCACGCCGCGGGTGCTCACGTGATTGGACTCGTTCCGATCACGTCGACGAGGAGATTCCGTTCGTGTCAAATTCGTCAGCTCTTCTAGTGCAGACTGACGAAGGAGTCCTGTTTTCAGTCTTGGACCGGATTAGGAGATCTACCGCCGCCTACCATTGAAGTGCCAGATTCACTGTGAATCTGGTCGGATCCAGGCGCCTAACGCCTGCAAGGTAACGCTCTAAAACATCCTATGTATGTTTTATTGCATTATATTTGTTATGTATTGAACGTTTCCGGGGCAAATTTTGAAACTTCCGCTGCGCCCCCGGGAACGGGATCCAGATCCGCTGGCACTATCAGTGATACCTATGGGATCATGGGGCGATGTTGCTAGGCCCTTTACCATGATCCGATGGGTCAGTCCGAAATTGTGATTTCGGAGCCACAATGGTTGTGGGCCCACGGCTAGCTGTATCCCTGAACCATTGAGGGTCACACAAGTAATGGCTTCACAATTCCCGCACGGAAACTGAGCTCAATGAGTTGAGCATAGGAGGAGGAATTTAGGGAGTGCGACTTCCTAAAAGTCAACAGGGATCAAATTGCGATTTCCCAAAGTTGAAGGGCTAAACTGCAATTTTGGACTAGGTGGTCTGAAAAATTGTTTTCGCATCATAATACTCAGTTTTGGAAAATGTGTAGATCGGTCCGATCAGATCGTCGATCGGAGTTATGATGAAGCCACAGTGATGGAAATGAACCGAATGTTCATATGGACCTGGGCCTGACCCAGGCCCATTGGGCCGGTCCAAGCCCATCACATGTCTATTAATACTTGACCTAGGGCTACATTGTCTACACCACAACTCACACAAACCCTAGCACTAGCCGCCCCCTCTCCTCACTCCCTCTCCCACGACCGCCGACCACCACGCGCAGCCCGCCGTCCGCCACGCCGTCGCCCGCCGCCGGTGCTCACGTGATTGGACTTGTTCCGATCACGTCGACGAGGAGATTCCGTTCGTGTCAAATTCATCAGCTCTTCTAGTGCAGACTGACGAAGGAGTCCTGTTTCCAGTCGTGGACCTAATTAGGAGATCTACCGCCGCCTACCTTGAAGTGCCAGTTTCCCTGTGAATCTGGTCGGAGCCAGACGCCTAGACGCCAGCAAGGTAATGCTCTAAAACATCCTATGTATGTTTTATTACATTATATTTGTTATGTATTGAACGTTTCCGGGGCAAATTTTGAAACTTCCGCTGTGCCCCCGGGAACGGGATCCGGATCCGCCACTGCGCCAACATAAGCCTCATACTCCGCTTCATTGTTGGAGGCTTTGAAATCTAGAGTTACGACCATTCTTGTTTTTTCGCCCCAAGGAGATATTATGATTATTCCCACACCGCTCCCAGATGAGCAGGAAGATCCATCCACATATACTTTCCACTGCTCTTCTTGCTCGAGGTGGGTAGTTTCTTCCAGGAAATCAACTAAAGCGTGCGCCTTTACAGCTGTTCGGGGTTTGAATTGGAGATCATATTCCCTAAGTTCGGTGACCCACTTAACCAGCCTTCCTGAGGCATCGGGGTGATGAATTATCTGTCCTAACACACTATTGGTGAGCACGACAATAGGATGAGAAAGGAAATAGGGCCTGAGGCACCGAGCAGTAATAACCTAGGCCAGAGCTAACTTTTCCTGTGTGGTATAATTCACCTCGGCACCTTTTAGAGCATGGCTAACGAAATAGACAGGTCGGTGATTCTGCCCTTCCTCCCGAACAAGGACCGAGCTAGGAGCCTGTGGCGTGACTGTGAGGTATACATACAATGGCTCTCCGGGCTCAGGCTTATTGAGTATGGGCAATTCTTTAAGATATTCCTTTAGCTCCTGGAAAGCTCTTTCACTCTGCTCATTCCATTCAAAATTCTTTGTCTTGCGAAGTATCTTAAAGAAAGGGAGACTTCGATTAGCATATCGGGAGATGAATCTGGATAACGCATCTATCCTCCTGTTAACCTCTGGACCTCCTGTATGTTTCGAGGGGAGCACATTGAGGCCAGAGCTTGTACCTTTTTTGGATTATCTTCAATTCCACGTCGGGTAACCATATATCCCAAAAATTTTCTTGTCTGTGCTCCAAACATGCATTTATTAGGGTTTAGTCTGATCTGGTAATCTCGAAGCATGTGAAAAGTTTCTTCAACATCAGCTATGAAGCTTTCCTCTATCCGTGACTTTATCAAGATATCATCTACATATACCTCGATGTTCCTCTCGATCTGATGTTTGAACACCTTATCCATCAACCTCTGATAAGTTGCTCCTGCATTCTTCAACCCGAAAGGCATGATGACATAGAAGAATGTCCCGTATGCTGTGGTGAAACTGAATTTGTGCTGGTCTTCCTCAGCCATGGGAATTTGGTGGTACCCCTGATAAGCATCCAGAAAACTGAGTAGTTCATGACCAGAGGTAGAATCGACAAGTTGGTCAATCCTGGGGAGTGGGTAGCAGTCCTTGGGGTAGGCTTTGTTCAGGTCTCGGAAATCTACACACATTCTCCACTTCCCCTGAGACGAACCGTACTCTAGAAATTTTTTTTTGAAATAAAATGCGGAATAAACATTCTTTAAAGTTATAATTCAAACCTTCAAATATTTTCTCAACATCACTTTAAAACATAAATAAATAAATAAATAATCACATCATTCATACTGGCTTAAATCAGAGTAAGTAAAAGTTGCGGAAAACTGAACATGGCTGAAAAGAAATATCTGAAAATGCCTCATAACATAAAATAAAGACATATGAGTGGTCATGGGGTAGCAGCTGCAGCGGACGCTCAAAGGTCCTGACCGCCAGTAAGAATGAAATCATCGGCAGAATCACCTGCACCATTAAAACCTAGTGAGCCTAAAGGCTCAGCATGCTCTATCTGATACTAACAAAGTACATATAATAAAACCACATGCAAGCACAGAAAGAACGTAAAATAGCTTTAAAACATGCATGCGTGAATGATCGTAAAACATGGCATTGAAACTCTTCATAGTAGTGCATGATCATATATCATAACATAATGAGGCATGAACGTAACATAACATAACATAAAAGGGCGTATGAGTCGTATCCATGAAGTGTGAGCCATTACATTAACGATTGATCAAGCATAAGAAACCAATGTACGTGCCGATGCGGTTCACCCGACCTTACCTCGGGATCTCACACACCTCTATGCTACCACTTCACCATGTCGTGAACACATGGATCCATAAGCTCATTATAACATTAACAGAGGTTCATCGGGCCCGATATCCCGATTCCGCTCATCATTTTTTTTCCACAAATCACTTCAATCCCTCAAAATATTTTCTTTCTTTCATGCCTTAAAATTTCATAAAGGTTTCATAATGCGTGTGTCAGGCCTCGTGCTCTACTCAGAGTTAAACCACGCAAAACAATAGCGGAAGCATACAAAAGTGGCTTAAAATTTTCGCTTTAGGCCTGACGGTTTAAGACATATAATTTAAAATACAACCATACTTAAAATATCCCAGTTTACAAACACTCAGTACAAGAGTACAGCATTTAAACAAATACAAGTACTACAGCATACAATTGAATCCCACAAGCACAGGGCATTCCCCGGCTGACAGTACTAGTACATATATGCTATACGCTAACTGGGACACTCTATCCACCTCCTAGGGCACCTCCAGCTCGGTCAAAGCCACGACCAGCAGAGAAACCTGGGAAATCTGAAAACACATACAGGCAACAATACACAATCCCCAGAGGGACATCAGGGTCAAACCCCAGTACGGAGAGCAATACAAACAGCATAAGGAAAAGCAACAGATAAATATGCAAATGCTATGCAAGGGATCAAGGCTACAACCCGAGCCAAAGGATCGCAACAACAGCTCAACAGCAAGATCTGATCAAATGGAAGATATTCAGTGGCCACGAGGTATACTGAGCACATGGGAGCTACCCACTCATCTCC
Source organism: Dorcoceras hygrometricum (assembly GCA_001598015.1). Classification (NCBI taxonomy): domain Eukaryota; kingdom Viridiplantae; phylum Streptophyta; class Magnoliopsida; order Lamiales; family Gesneriaceae; genus Dorcoceras; species Dorcoceras hygrometricum. Next base: position 64,029 of record KV019704.1, on the reverse strand, counting down.
AGTACATCGTACCAGATGCTAAACAAACAGCTCCACCTGCTGTTGCCCACTCATGAGATGTGGGAGCTACCCACTCCGCTCATAGCGGCTAACAAACCCAGCAGGGAGTAGAGGGACACGGGAGTTACCCGCTCGGCCTCTGAGGTATACGGGAACTACCCGCTCGTCCTCGAATACAGCATCCTGGTACTCTCAAATCAACAGAACAGGCACAGCTAGCAAAACAGAGCTCAACAGGATAATGCGTGTATGCAAATGCAACAGCTGATATCATAACAAGACACAAACGATAACAGCACAGAGCATACACAGCAAAGCACATAATCCATGCCCAATCCTAAGCTGTAAAAAAGCTCACGTCCGTACCTAAATTCTCTGTGCAACAATTACTACAGCAGATTGCCACAATGACATCCCGAGCACACAGATCTACCACCTGCTCAACGGTAACACACAATTCCTCAGGGACCGAAGCACAGAAAACAGCAGCTGTGAGTTACGAACTCCACCAGCGCTACCCTACCTCTCTAACTTAACAGAAAGCTCTAAACAAGCTTAAATGTAGGATCTATACTTGCCCCAAAAAGCTAGGAGCGAAATCCGACGCTTATGCTAACAGACTACACAAGGGATATGTCTTTGCACACCTCTCCAGCTTCAAGCAAACGTCCGAAAGCAATATCCAAACGAAGCGTCTCAGCAATATGAGTCCAACGCTACCACTCTTACTTCAATCGGAGCTGTCTACCGTCGGCAATCGAAGAAGATAAGGTTCGGTGAACAGTAGCTAGGGTATCGCGATAGAAATTGGCAATCGGGAAATATTCTAAGTGCCGGGAACAATAATAGAGAACAAAGCCAAGCTCCCTATTAAATCTCACTGCTGACAGAACCTGGGAACAGATCCACCGACAACTTAAGCTATCACAACTGATATTCCCGCTCGCAACCAGAGCTTGCAACAGATCTCACTCTACGCCAAAACAGCGATCACTACTAACTCAAACGACGTCACAGAGAATTACTGTCGCAACTGGACACGTCACCCGCTACTCACTGCTGAACAACTAACCAACATCTGTTCGCAACGCAACACAGATCTCTCACACAGCTGTAGCTAACGCAACTCACAGCTGAGTCTTCTTCGCTAATCCAAAACGCTGTCGTTCCAACTAATCCAAACGACGACGTAGAAGCACCAGCTACTGAGAGCACGCTATCTCACCACTGAACACTAACGACAATAGATCTCGCTACAACTGCTGAACACAACCACCCAACGACAACTGCTGACGTAACCACTGCTGAACACTAACATTCAGCGATGACCCGCGCTAACTGCTGAACAGATTCCGCGCCAAACTCAATTTTTCCATAACTGTTCTAAGGGCTAAAACAAAACTCGATAGCTTCTCCAAGCTCATCAACGCAAAGCTGATCTCAATAAAATCTGATTAATTAACTAATTAATCTTATCAGCTTTCGGGTCTCACAGCGTGTACGTCGTAAACATGCAATTTAAAAGGCTTAGCCCATCAATATATATTTAATTTACTTTAAATAAATGCATACTCATATACGTAAAATACTACATATATAATTAAATATATATTTATGGGCTTCTATTTTCCTCCTCCGGTCAAGAACTGGTTCGAGTGCCTGGCCCACTAATTTTAAGCCCAAAGGCCTAGACTTAATCTTAAAATGTAACTTAACCCTAAACTCAATTTGACCATTAAACTTTAAAATTAGATAAAAGCACTCGGTCCTTCCACTTAAATCAGACATTGGATTTTGGCAAAGTAAAAGTCCCCTGACCCAAAATTAGACTTTAAAATTTGATAAAGTATTAGCCCATAAATAAAAGAGATTTCGGCTTTAAAATTTTAACTTAAAATATTCAGTCGAATACGCTAAAAATTATACTTAAACTTTAAAATAAAAATACTCGATCCAGAAATCAAATAACTCGTATCCAACTTAAAATATTTTGACTCGACCCTCGACTGACCCGACCCGGTCCAGCTGAACCGACCAATCGGCCAAACCGAACCGATCAAACCCTCAACAACCCTAGCCACCGCCGCCAAGACACCCGACTCTTCTTCCCTTCGCACGCACTGTTCCGACCACCCTTGGACCGAACCCCACCGACAGGACCACCCCCAGGTCCGGTCGGTTCCCTCGATCGAGCCACGGCTCAAACCATGGGTTGCATGGTCCGACCAAGGCTCACAAACATGGCTACAGCACGATGCCCCTTGGACGCGGCCGCACGACGCGTCCTTGTCTCGACCAGACGATCGAGCCTCCTTCCTCTCATCCTCGGACCGCCACCGGACCACCCTTAGACCACCACTAGACAGTCTAAACTCGAACCTTAGCCCCTCGAACCGTCCGCGACCGAGCACATCAAAGAAACAAGTCACATGCATGTTAAAGTCGTGATGCATGCATGAATCGTAAACAACAAACGTAGATCCAATAAATTCACATGCAAATCATGCAATCATTATTTAAAAACAGTATAATATGATTTAAACGGTGAGAAAAAGAGAGAATTGATCATGCCTTTTTGAACAACTATGCAGACTACGCGACCGGGACGGCGGACTCGAGCTAGGGACGCTTGAACTTTAAAATGAACTTTGTACCAAAAAGACCCCTCTCAATATTTTTAGAGAAAATATTTTTCCCTCCTTAACCCCCACGAATTAAAAATGCTAATTAAAGTCAAATATTAAACTTTAAAACTCTAATTTTCGTAATATAAAATTCTCTAATTTTTAAAATGCAGTAAGATTCATTAAAATAGCCCGTACAGGCGAAAAATGGGTTCCCCTCGACAAATATACGTAAAAATTCTAATTTCGTAAATACTGATTAAAACAATAAAATTTTGCTCTTAACTAAGGGCTTAAAATCTCAAATAAACTTTCACCTCGGTTGTCCCCAATCTCGTCCACGCGTCCGGAATTCAAACAGACCAATAAAATGTCGTTAACATCATAAAGCATAAAATTAACACTTAATCACATAAAATGACACATAATTCTCTAAAAATAAGTTTCCCCATAGTCATGCACTCATTCTCACGTAATCAGGATTTCTGGGCGTTACATCCCCGCAGCCTTCGGTTCCAGTACTACATTCGACAACCATATAGGGAAATGTACCTCTGTTACATGCCCGGCTCGAGCAGGTTAACCTCTTGCTTAACCCCTTTTAGGTCGGAATGGATCAGGCAAACACGTTCTTGTTTTTCTTCAAGAACAAGACCATCGGAATACTCCGCGCTCTAAGTCTGCGCTCCTCTCGGCCAAGATATGAATTGGTCGCACCTCAAAATATAGGTCTACTTCTAACTGAAGCGGCTCAAAATCCAACACATGCGACGGATTCGAAACGTACTTCCGAAGCATCGAAATATGGAACACATTATGCACCGCTGACAGACTGGGTGGTAGTGCTGCCCGATACGCCAATGTACAACCCTCTCCAATATCTCGATTGGCCCAATAAACCTCTAACTGAGCTTGACTCTCCGGCCAAAACTCATCACGCCATTCACAGGCGATATCCTCATGAACACGTGATCCCCTACAGCCAACTCCGGATCTCGTCATCTACGATCGGCATAACTCTTCTGATGACTCTGAGTTGTCCTCATCCGATCTCGTATCCTAGTCATGATGTCCGCCATCTGCTGCACCATCTCTGTCCCAGTCAATACTCTCTCGCCAACCTCATCCCAATGCACGGGAGACCTACATCTCCTCCCATACAGATCCTCATAGGGAGCCATCCCAATCGATGTATGAAAGCTGTTATTGTACGTGAACTCTACCAAGGGCAATCTAGAAACCCACGTACCCTGAATATCTATCACGCAAGCTCTCAGAAAATTCTCCAGAATCTGAGTGACTCTATCCACTGGCCATCTGTCTGAGGGTGAAAAGCTGTACTGAATGATAGCTTAGACCCCAACGCGACGTGCAAGCTCCTCCACAATGCAGATGTAAACCTGGTGTCCCGATCTGACACTATAGAGACTGGTATGCCGTGCAGCCTAACAATCTCTCTAATGTATAGCTCTGCATACTGCGTCAAGGTGAAAGTGGTCTTCACGGGTAGGAAATGCGCTGACTTGGTGAGTCGATCCACAATCACCCAAATCTTCGTGTAGCCTCTGGGACTCCTGGGTAATCCAACCACAAAATCCATCGTGTCCTCAACTGTATATAGACCCCGACCTCTGGCCTCATCTCTCTGTCTCCACAGCTGTAACTGCTCGTCAGTGGTCTGACCGTCCCTAATCCGATCTCGAAGAGTCGGCTGAACTCTGAGTGCTGCTAAGCTAGTGCACAGCCCCCTGAGTAAAACTCCAATCCGAATCTCTGAATCTCGGCCTGTAGTGGCCGCTCGAATGATAAGCATACCAGCACTAAAGTCTTCCGGCTCAATGCATCTGCCACCACATTAGCTTTACATGGCAGGTAGCTAATATCACAATCATAGTCCTTAACCAACTCCAGCAATCTGCGTTGCCTCATATTCTGCTCCTTCTGGGTGAAGAAGTATTTGAGGCTCTTATGGTCGATGAAAATCTGACACTTCTCATCGTACAAGTAGTGTCTCCAAATCTTCAGTGAGAACACTACTGCTGCTAGCTCCAGATCATGCGTCGGATAATTCTGCTCATAACTCTTTAGCTGCCTCGATGCATACGCAATGACTCTGCCACCCTGCATCAGAACTGCACCTAAACCTCTCAGGGAAGCATCTATATACACTACAAACTCCTCATGATCCACTGGCATCGCTAAGAATTACGCTGAAGTGAGTGCCTCCTTCAACTGATCGAAGCTCCTCTGCACTCGGGACTCCACACATATTTCGCATTCTTCTTGGTAAGGGCTGTCAAGGGCACTGAAATCGAAGAGAAGCCCTTTATGAACTTGCGGTAGTATCCGGCTAAACCCAAGAAAATACGAATCTCTAATGTATTCTTTGGAATCCCCTAGTTCTGTACTGCCTAAACCTTCGATGGGTCGACTGAAATCCCATATCTAGAAATTATATGCCCCAAAAACGCCACCTGCCCAAGCCAAAACTCGAACTTTTTGTTGGGTTTGCCGCGGTGGATCCGGATCATGCCTCCCGGCGAGGCAGCGGAAGAACAAAAACAATACCGGGAGACGATCAATACAATTCAATTAAACACAACCATAGGGTGTTTAGATTGCTACCTTGCTGGCAACTCGTGCCTGGCTCCGACCAGTTTCTCGAGGAAACCGGCACTTCACGGTAGGCGGCGGTAGATAACGTCAATCAGGTCCACGACCAAAGACGGGATTCCTTCGTCATCCTGCACTAGAAGGCCTGACGAGATCGGCGCGGACGGATTCTCCTCGTCAAGATTGGCCGGAACAACTTTCCGGCGGCACGTGGCGGCGGCGGCGGCGGCGCACAAGGGCGGCGGCGGCTTATGAGAGGAGGGAAGGGGCGGCGGCCTTGATGATTAGGGTTAGGGTTTGTGTAGTAGTCATATGTCATAATGAAGCTTAAGTCTAATTAAATAGACTTGGTGATGGATTTGGATCCGGCCCAACGGGCCCGGGTCCAACAGATGAACATTCAGTTCATCTCCATCACCGAGATTTCATCGTAACTCCGATCACCGATCAGATCGGACCGATCGACTCAGTTTCCAAAACTGAATGCTATGATATGAAAAACCATTTTTCAGAACCCCAGTGCAAAATGACCGTTTTGCCCCTCAACATCGGCAAATCACGATTTGACCTCTGTTGACTTTTGGGAAGTCGCACTTCCTAAAATCCTCTTCTCATGCTCAACACATTGAACTGAGTATCCGTGCGGGAATCTCGAATCTAGTACTTGTGTGACCCTCAATGGTTCAGGGATACAGCTAGCCGTGGGCCCACAACC
>KV019704.1:6950-33959 GCA_001598015.1 Dorcoceras hygrometricum | reverse complement strand
GAGGGTAGTTCGATAGATCACCAGGTCACTATCTATCTGCATGCTTAGAACATCACAATGTTCCCTACCAATGAAATATGGTACTTCGCATCGCAGATACTAGTCTCTAGCTCGGGCGGCCTTATCCTCATTTTGACGGCCCAATCGACTAGGAACATGTTCAGAATACACAGTGACTATTAGATGTGTTTCATGATAGCCGTCATACCCACTATCACATCTAACATACACTTTAGTGTATTCTAGGTCTTTACTCAACGCAATTGTTAATCATCATACAACACAATGAAAGTAAATAACGCCATATAAATAAATGCGAATATCATATATAAAGACTGTCATATACAAGAGTCTATAAACCCACACGTCACAAGTTGGCTAGTTGGGCATCTACTCTAACACTTTCTGAACTTAGCATACAATATGTGCTGTCTCAATGTCTGCAGTGTGGTCTGTATAAGTTGTCTGTGCTCCTCTAAGCTCCTCGAGTAGACTAAGATGTCATCGATGAATACAATGATGAACTGGTCTAAGTACTGTCTGAAGACCCTGTTCATCAAATCAATGAAGATCGTTGGGGCATTCGTCAGTCCAAACGGCATCATCAAAAACTCGTAGTGGCCGTAACGTATCCGAAATACAGTCTTGGACACATCCTCCTCTCTGACTCGCAACTGATGGTAACCAGACCTCAAATCAATCTTGGAGAAGACCGAAGCTCCCTGTAACTAATCAAACAATTCCTTGATCCTCGGGAGTGGATACTTATTCTTCACTGTAACTCGGTTCAACTCCAAGTAGTCGATGCACAATCGCATACTACCATCCTTCTTCTTCACGAACAGCACTGGTGCGCCCCATGGAAAAAAGATAGGGCGAATAAATCCCTTGTCGAGCAACTCAAGAATCTGCTTTTCAGCTCCTTAATCTCGGTAGGAGCCAGTCGGTATGGTGCCTTAGAGATGGGCACTGTACCTAGCACCAACTCAATTGAAAACTCCACCTCTCGCTCCGGTGGAACTCCCACAACGTCATCAGGGAAAAGATCTGCAAAGTCCCTGACTACCTCCACATCAGACAATGAAGGGCCTGCTGAATTTTTTAAGGTGGTATCACTGGCCAAGAATGTCTGACATCCAAGCTCAACTAGCTTCCTAGCCTGCAAAAAAGAGATAAATCTGGGCTTCCGCGGTCTCCTCGCTGCTTAAAAGAGGAAATTCTCCTGTCCTGGTGGTCTGATCGTCACTGAACTCCGCTGGAAATCAATCACAACTCCATACTCCGCCAACAAATCCATACCTAGGATGAGATCAAATCCCGACATCGGCAACACAATCAAGTCTGTCTTGACTGCATGATCCTGGAACATCATCACCAATCCCTGAACCACACTAGCTGTCGATATCTCCTCTTCCGACGGAATCGTCACTGCGAGAGCCACACCCAAGCTCTTCGGAATAATACACGTCCTCTGAATGAACGCACTCGAGATGAATGAGTGAGTCGCCCCTGAATCTAATAAGGCAAGGGTATTGACACCTAGAACATGGATCTCGCTTGAAATCGAAACGATGAAACATTTCTAGTTTCGCTAGTCCTACCCGTCTAAGGTCCCAAAGCAAGTTCTAGAAGGTCTACAGTTCTACTAGATTCAACCCAACAACCTAAGGCATATAATTTCCTAGCAGTGTTCTACTCAGCATGCAATTTAGAACACAACGAGTACCAAAATTCCAAGTCACGGAAATGGCGGAAATTGTAAAGCGGAATACCTGTGAGCAGCATCGTGTATGGCTCTGCAGCCTCTGCAGGTATCACGTAAACACGACCTGTGGCTTGCCTCTTCTTAGGGCAATCCCTAGAAATATTCCCTGGCTCCTTGTAGTGATAGCACCTGCCTGATCCCTCCATGCAAGGTCCTGGATGCTGCTTATGGCACTCCTTGCAGATCGGTGTCCCTCCAGGTCTAGGGGCACTGGTCCCCTACTGCTACGGCCTCTACTGGCCTTGTGGCCTCTGCTTCTGTAGCCTCTGAGTATTTGGGCCCTTGGGAGGCCCTTGAAACAGTCTCTTCGCCGGCTTCTACGAAGACTATCCCCTGGCGAGCTGTTGTAACTGCCTCTTCCGCTGATAATCATCCCTCATGTCCTTCCGACCTCTCTCAGACCGGTAAGCTCGGTTCACTGCAGCCATATACGTAGTCACGTCCACCATTTTGACATCATGGCGGATGTCTGGTTTCAACTCATCTGTAAACTGCCTCAGCTTCTCACTCTCCACAAGCGCGATCGAGGGCACAAAGTGACACCCCCGCTCGAACTGCCGGACGTACTCGACAACAGACTTGTCTCCCTGGCGGAGACTCGTGAACTCCCTGATCAGCTGACTCCGGGCGTCCGCAGTGAAGTACTTATCGAAGAAAGCGACCTTGAACCTCTCCCAGGTCAGGTCCTCCAAAACCAAACCAACCACTGCACCCTCCCACCAGAGTTCTGCATCAGCCTTCTATTGGAGAACCGCGGCGGATCCGGATCACGCCTCCCGGCGAGGCAGCGGAAGAACAAAAATTTCCGAGAGACGATCAATACAATTCAATTACAATAAACAAATCTATGACATTCATAGGGCGTTTAGATCACTACCTTGCTGGCAACTCATGCCTGGCTCCGACCAGTTTCTCGAGAAAACCGGCACTTCACAGTAGATTGCGGTAGACAACGTCAATCAGGTCCACGACCGGAGCGGGATTCCTTCGTCAGCCTGCACTAGAAGGCCTGATGAGATCGGCACGACGGACTCTCCTTCAAAGATTGGCCAGAACAACTTCCGGCGAACGGCGGCGGCGGCGGCGACTAGCGGCGGCGACGGCGGCGTCTTTTGAGAGAAGGGAGGCGGCGGTTTTTGGCTCTAGGTTTAGGGTTAAGAGTTTCAAGTGTTTTTATTAAGTCTCCTAAGTCTATATTAAATAGACTTAGTGATGGATTTGGATCCGGCCCAACGGGCCCGGGTCCAACGGATGAACATTCGGTTCATCCCCATCACCGAGAATTCATCGTAACTCCGATCGCCAATCAGATCGGACGGATCGACTCAGTTTCCAAAACTGAATACTATGATCTGAAAAACCATTTTTCAAAACCCCAGTGCAAAATGACCGTTTTGCCCCTCAACAGCGGGAAATCACGATTTGACCCCTGTTGACTTTTAGGAAGTCGCACTCCCCAAAATCCTCTTCGTATGCTCAACACATTGAGCTGAGTATCCGTGCGGGAATCTCGAATCCAGTACTTGTGTGACCCTCAATGGTTCAGGGATACAGCTAGCCATGGGCCCACAACCATTGTGGTTCCGGAATCACAATTCCGGACTTGCCCATCGGATCATGGTAAGAGCGTCTAGCAACATCGCCCCATGATCCCCTAGGTATCACTGATAGTGCCTGCAAGAACCAGTTGGTCGTGGTTAGCGTATAGTACGGTCCTTTCAATCCATATATCCCGATCAGATCAACGACCATTGGTAAATCGAGAGTCGCTAAAGATCCGATAGCTATGCGTACATCTTGGAGATCGAATAGTGACATCACGAGTGTAACTAGGTAAACACATTTACCTAAAACACTTCTAGTACTCTGGCCAGAGATTTATACACTATTATCCCCTCAGATAGCATAGGATATCCACGCATGTCTGCGAGCGGTGAATCCTCGACAACGATGCATCGACTCCTACATGCATCGGGGTCTCACCCAATCCCGATGCCTTATGACCCCAAGAGAGTCGGCAAACGGGTCAAAGTGAGACGCCTATCATGTGGAGTCTCAATGATGTTTCGAGTCATACTAATCAGTACAACCAAGACCTCGGACTGATCCACTCGACGAGTGTAACTAGGTAAACACATTTACCTAAAACACTTCTAGTACTCTGGCCAGAGATTTATACACTATTATCCCCTCAGATAGCATAGGATATCCACGCATGTCTGCGAGCGGTGAATCCTCGACAACGATGCATCGACTCCTACATGCATCGGGGTCTCACCCAATCCCGATGCCTTATGACCCCAAGAGAGTCGGCAAACGGGTCAAAGTGAGACGCCTATCATGTGGAGTCTCAATGATGTTTCGAGTCATACTAATCAGTACAACCAAGACCTCGGACTGATCCACTCGACAAATGGTAACCACTTGGAAAGTCCGAACGAGGGTAGTTCGATAGATCACCAGGTCACTATCTATCTGCATGCTCAGAACATCACAATGTTCCCTACCAATGAAACATGGTACTTCGCATCGCAGATACTAGTTTCGAACTCGGGCGGCCTTATCCTCATTTTGACGGCCCAATCGACTAGGAACATGTTCAGAATACACAGCGACTATTAGATGTGTTTCATGATAGCCGTCATACCCACTATCACATCTAACATACGCTTTAGTGCATTATAGGTCTTTACTCAACACAATTGTAAATCATTACACACATAATGAAAGTAAAGAACGCCATATAAAAGAATGCAAATATCATATATAAAGACTGTTTCATACAAGAGTCTATAAACCCACACGCCACAAGTTGGCTAGTTGGGCATCTACTCTAACACCTTCATCATGAAGATAGCACATCGGACCCTCTCATATGTGCTCAGCATGCTCTATATGATACTAACAAAGTACATATAATAAAACCACATGCAAGCACATACATAACGTAAAATAGCTTTAAAACATGCATGTGTGAATGATCGTAAAACATGACATTGAAACTCTTCATAGTAGTGCATGATCATATATCATAACATAATGAGGCATGAACGTAACATAACATAACATAAAAGGGCGTATGAGTCGTATCCATGAAGTGTGAGCCATTACATTAACGATTGATCAATCATAAGAAACCAACGTACGTGGCGATGCGGTTCACCCAACCTTACCTCGGGATCCCACATACCTCTATGCTGCCACTTCACCATGTCGTGAACACATGGATCCATAAGCTCATTATAACATTAACAGAGGATCATCGGTCCCGGTATCCCGATTCCGCTCATCGTTTCTTTGCCACAAATCACTTCAATCCCTCAAAATATTTTCTTTCTTTCATGCCTTAAAATTTCATAAAGGTTTCATGATGCGTGTACGTCATAAACATGCAATTTAAAAGGCTTAGCCCATCAATATATATTTAATTTCCTTTAAATAAATGTATAATCATATACGTAAAATACTACATATATAATTAAATATATATTTATGGGCTTCTATATTTCCTCCTCCGGTCAAGGACTGGTTCGATGCCTGGCCCACTAATTCTAAGCCCAAAAGCCTAGACTTAATCTTAAAATGTAACTTAACCCTAAACTCAACTTGACCCATTAAACTTTAAAATAGATAAAAGCACTCGGTCCTTCCACTTAAATCAGACACTGGATTTTGGAAAAATAAAAAGTCCCCTTGACCAAAAATTAGACTTTAAAATTTGATAAGTATTAGGCCCATAAATAAAAAAGATTTAGTCTTTAAAATTTTGACTTAAAATATTCGGCTCAATACGCTACAAATTAGACTTAAACTTTAAAATAAAAATACCCGTCCAGAAATAAATTAAGTTGGACCCGACTTAAAATATTTTGACCTGACCCGATCCAGCTGAACCGACCCAACCATCCCAATCGAACCGATAGAACCCTCAACAAACCCTAGCCACCGCCACCAAGACACCCGACGCTTCTTCCCTTCGCACGCACTGTTCCGGCCACCCTTGGCCGGAACCCCATCGGCAGGACCACCCCCAGGTCCGGCCGGTTCCCACGGCCGAGCCACGGCTCAAAATATGGCTTGCATGGTCCGGCCAAGGCTCACAAACATGGTTGCAGCATGCTGCCCCTTGGACGCGGCCACACGACGCGTCCTTGGCTCGACCAGCCGGTCGAGCCTCCTTCCTCTCATCCTTGGACCACCACCGGACCACCCTTGGACCACCACTAGATAGCCTAGACTCGAACCTTAGCCCCTCGAACCGTCCGCGACCGAGCACATCAAAGAAACAAGTCATAGGCGTGGAAAATTCGTGATGAATGAATCGTAAACAACAAACGTAGATCCAATAAATTCACATACAAATCATGCAATCATTATTTAAAAATAGTATAATATGATTTAAACGATGAGAAAAAGAGAGAACTGAGCGTGCCTTTTTGAAGAACTATGCAGACTACGCGTTACCGAGACGGGGGACTCGAGCTAGGGATGCTTGAACCTTGAAATCACCGCGGAAACTCAATGGAAATCGGCCAAAGGGGTTCGGCCAAGGTGAGGGGGCGGCTTGAGGGTGAGAGTGTCAGGCCTCATGCACACATCAGAGTAAAACCACGCAAACACAAACGGAAGCTACTAAAAAGTGGCTAAAATTTTTTTGCTTTTGGCCTGACTGAAGATAACATAATTTAAAATACAAGATACTCAAAATAATCACAATTTATAAATCCACAACAACACAAATATTCAAATACAACAAATGCCCAACGGCTGAATACAACACAAATACTAAAAGACTATCAGCTATATATAGACCTAAGAATCACCCGTGACATCCCACCCGAGGTGATACCAGTGCATATAAATACTATATATAACTGGGACACTCTAACCACCTCCTGGGGCACCACCAGCTGGATCATAACCTCGACCAGCTGCAAAACCTGGAAAACCTGAACAACAGACAGGAAAACAAACACAACAGCCCCAGAGGGACCTCGGGGTTAAATCCCAGTACGGAGAGCAACTATAAAACAGCAATGAATAGCAAAAGATATATGCTAATGCTATGCATGAAAGACAATGCAACAGCCGAAGGCTACAACCAAGAAAGGGAGCCAAGGAATTAAACAGCTGACAACAGATTCTGCGAAGAATGGTTAGTGGCCACTGGTGTGTACAAGCACACGGGAATTACCCGCTCATCTTTACACCACACCTGAATACCAGATGCATCAATAACTCAACCTGATGTTGCCCAACCCATGAAGTGTGGTAGTTAACCACTCGGCGCATGAGGGCTAACAGACCAGCAGGGAGATGAGAGTGCGGTATTGCAGCTCGCCCTCGCATCCTGGTAAGAAAACAGAGCAACAAAGCTGGGAGCTACAACTCCACCAGCGCTCATCTACCTTCCTAACTCAATGGAAAACTCTAACAAAGCTTAAAGGTAGCATTTTTACTTACCCCAACAAAACTACTGGCACGGTAGGGAATGCTTATGCTAGCAAACTACACAAGGTAGGTATCGTAGCGATCCTGCGATCCTCTTCCAGCTCCTCCAACGCTTTCTAAAAAGGTATAGAACGAAGCCTTAGTGAGAGGAGTCCAACGCTACCACTCTTACTCTCGTCGGAGTTGTCTACCACCGGAAATTAGGACGGATAAGGTTACTGTGAACAGTAACTAGGGTTCGCGACAAGATTTGCTATCGGGAAATATTTCTAAGTATGGGATCTGTTAAACAATCGAAGACCAAGTCTTCTTTTAAATACACTACTCAAGCAGCAGATAGAAACAGGAACAGATCCACCAACAGAATCAGTTGTCACAACTAATATTCTCAATCAGCAGCTGAGATCTCGCATCAGCTTTTGGCTATCGTTAATATATTAACCAGCAGTTGACTCTTTCAAACAATGCTAAAGCTAAACTACGTCGTACCAACTTAACCAAACGACGTCGCAGAGGGACACGTCACCTTACTACCAACAGCTGATTCACCAACCAGCAGTCACAACGAATGAGATCTCTCAACAGCTGATGTCTATCATAACCAACAGCTGATACAAAACGCTCCACTCAAAACGCTATCGTGCTAACTAATCCAAACGACGTAGTTTCACTACCCGCTACGAAACACGCTAACAAAACCAACAACTGGTTCCTGCTCACAAAACGTCGTCGCTTCAGTCCCTTAGCGCTCTCTGCTGATCATCGCGACTAACATACCAACAGCTGATCACTCGCAACAGCTGGATACGCGCTAATACACCAACGTCTGGAATCCACGTCAGTATTGCTGCTGCTCTCTACCAACACGCAACATCTGAAATATCAACAACTGACCCGATCACTCAACGGCTGATCCCACTACTACTGCTGCCGATTCCAACACTTAGACAAAATTGATGTCTACGTCAAACACATCGACCAACAGCTGGTCCAAACCTGACCAACACCTGATTGTGAAAACACAGGTCTCACATCTCTCCCCCACTAAAACACGATTTCGTCCTCGAAATCAAGCTCGGGCAACAACTGAACTCACAACCAAGAGTTCAATATAACTGAGCAAACAATTACTGAAATCTGATGCAACACTCACGCAAACAGATGTGGCTACTCACGTTGCATCTTCTCTTCCATATCCCAGGTAGCTTCTTCCCTACCATGTTTGCTCCATTGAACCATCACCAAGGGAATTGTTTTATTCCTCAACTGTTTCTCTTTTCTATCTAGGATCCGCAAGGGATACTCAACGTAACTCAACGTCTGATCTAGCTCAACCTCGTTAGTTCTCAACACATGAGACGGATCTGGCTCGTACTTCCTCAACATGGAAACATGAAAGATATCATGTAGAGAAAATAAATCTGGTGGCAACACCAGCCGATACTTGAAACTCTAGAGGTCGACGCCTCCTATTTGCATAGCTGGCTTGGCGATCCTGGGCAGCTTTCATCCGCTGTCGAATCAGATCCACATGATCCTTCATCTGCTGCACAAACTCTGGGGAAGACAGCTGCTTCTCCCCCACTTCTTCCCAACATACTGGCGATCTGCACTTTCTGCCATACAAAGACTCGAACGGAGCCATACCAATCGTCACTTGGTAGCTGTTATTGTAAGAAAACTCAACTAAAGACAACGCGTCTTGCCAGCTACCACCAAAATCCATCACAACAGCTCTTAACATATCCTCCAACGTTTGGATAGTTCGCTCAGGTTTACCATCTATTTGGGGGTGATACGCTGTACTCATAGCCAATCTGGTACCCAAAGCTGCTTGAAAACTCTTCCAAAACCTGGAAGTAAACCTCGGATCTCGGTTCGAAACGATTGAAACAGGCACACCGTGCAATCTAACCACAAAATCCACGTACATTTTCGCCATTTTCTTCAACAAAAACGTTATACCATAGGGAATGAAGTGCGCAGACTTCAACAATCTGTCGATTACAACCCAAATCGCATCGCAACCTTTGCTGGAACGAGGCAAATGCATCACAGAATCCATCGCTATGTGCTCACAATTCCATTGGGGCACTTCCAAACTCTGCAACAGACCACCAGGTCTCATCCTTTCAGCCTTAACTTGCTGACAGTTTAAGCAACGAGCAACAAAATCGGCAACGTCGCCCTTCAAACCAGCCCACCAGAAGTGAGGCTTCAATGCATGGTACATCTTCCGTGCACCAGGATGAACACTGTGTCTACTGCAATGCGCTTCTCTAAGGATCTCCTCTCGAAGATCTATCAAGTTGGGCACAACCAACCTACCCCAGAAACGCAAACAACCATCGGACGAAACAGAATAGTCCTCAAGCTGTCCAGCCCTGACCTTCAACTTCAACTCGTGGATGGAAGGATCTGTCCTTTGAGCCTATCTAATGCTCGATATGATCTGTGGCTCAACTTGGAAAGAAGAAACCACCACATAATCCTCAGCCGGGTAAAACCTCCAACCCGTAGTGCTAAGATTCTCACGGTCTTTAGAAACATATAACGACGCAAGCATATCTCCTTGAGCCTTTCTGCTCAACGCATCCGCCACTACATTAACTTTCCCAGGCTGGTACTTGATCTCACAATCAAAATCCTTCAACAGCTCCATCCACCTACGCTGTCTCATATTCAAGTCAGGCTGCGAAAAAAAATACTGCAAACTCTTGTGGTCCGAATACACCACAAACTGCTCGCCATACAGATAGTGGCGCCAAATCTTCAATGCAAAGACCACAGCTGCTAGCTCCAAATCATGAACTGGATAACGAGTCTCGTGCGGTTTCAACTGTCGAGAGGCATACGCAATGACTCGTCCATGCTGCATCAACACACAGCCCAATCCATTGAGCAAAGCATCGGAACACACGACGTAACCACCTGAACCAGACGGCAAAGCCAACACAGGTGCAGTAGTCAACTTCTCCTTGAGCAATTGCGGAACACACGACGTAACCACCTGAACCAGACGGCAAAGCCAACACAGGTGCAGTAGTCAACTTCTCCTTGAGCAATTGAAAGGCATTCTCGCATTGCTCAGTCCAAACGAACCGCTTGTCTTTCTGAGTCAGCTGAGTCATCGGCCTAGCTATACTAGAGAAACGCTCTATAAAACGATGATAATAGCCAGCCAGACCCAAGAAACTACGAACCTCAGATACATTCCTAGGTCGCTCCCAGTTCAAAACAGCATCTACTTTACTGGGATCCACAGAAATGCCATCCGCTGAAATCACATGACCCAAAAACACAACGCGATCCAGCCAGAACTCGCACTTAGAAAACTTGGCATACAGCTGTGAGTCTCTCAACATCTGAAGAACAACTCTCAAATTCTCCTTATGCTCCAAAGGAGTCTTCGAATACACCAATCTCTCCTTTTTTTATTTACACAGATCCATCAATCTCTCCCTTTTTGATTTACACAAAACCTCAAATAATAAATGCATGTTATAACAATTCTCTCCCTTTTTGTGGGAATCAAAAAGGATTCGAATTCAGGTATTCCCGATGAATTTTAAATAAAACTCTCCCTACACTGCCATTAAAAAAAATATGACAGCAGGAATTTTTATTTTGAAAATCAAAACAGATTTTGGGAAGAACCGTATGCATGAATGATATGATTTTAAAAGAATCATTGCTCTCCCTATCTTTTATAAAAAGCTCCATTAAAAAAGCAAAATACCAGCTGAAATTCCGCATAACAGAAAGTTTGAAAACTATCAGAGCACTTTAAAAATTTTTTCAAATAAACATGTGCTACTGAGTCACTCACACATGAAGAACCAGACAGAAAATGTGACAGATAAAAGCTCAGATTTTCATATCTCCTATTTCGTCCCATGTGCTTGTCATCGAGTGCCTCACTCCAGGTGAACTTATAGCACAACCGAAATAAGATCTTGGCATCCGCACGGAACTCGTGCATTCCGTGACAGTTCATCAAGAGAAAACCAGTTCTATATATAAAACAAATCATTTTCATCTGGCCTTCATAAAAAAATCTTCTCAAAAATAGTTAAAAATATTTTAAAAAACATAGCACATGAGTTTTAAAATGAGTGCTCGTTCAAGAACAACCTGCTCTGATACCACTTGTTAGGATCGATTAAAATAGAAATAATGCAAAGCGAGCGCTGCTAATATAAATTAAAAATTTTTGCGCTGCTATTATGAGGTGCAATACCTCGGGTTCTTGAACATAAAAACAGAGCACCGGAGACAGATCTGGTATGTAATAAAACATGCGGAAAACACCAGAACTGAATCCTAATATTTTAAAACGATGCAAACAGATTTCTGTTACACAGAAATCTGCTACAGTGCAAGTGTGAATTCTAATGTGTTATGCGTGCTAAGTAAAAGCATATGCAGAACTGTAAATCGTAAAGAATACAAACAGTGCAATTTGTTTATGGAAGTTCGGACTTCAATGTCCTACGTCTCCCCTTATTCCTCCTCGGAAGGTTCCACTAGAAGATTTGATCTACACATCGTGTACAGACCCGATCCCGCAACCAGCAGCTGCGAGAACTCCTAGACTCCACCAGCCCTCGGCTGTCACTCACTTGTTTTACGCCTATGTGAGAAAGGCTACAGACACAGAGTTTAACATCATCGTGCTTGGACGGGATCTGATTTTGGTTTGTGATTCACTCGCTAATCAATTACGCACATCTCTCAAAATATGCGAGTGAATCTGGGTGTGTGAGATTTTACAGTGTATCGCTCAACTCTCGGATGAATAAATCTCACACACTAGAAAACTGCTTCTACAAAAGCTGATGAAGAATCAGCATGTCAACTGTGCAATAAGCGCTCCTCTGGTTGAATAATAGTTGACAGCTTTGTCTCTCTGTTTTTCTTCCCTCTCAATATGTGCACTGTGCATCAATTAATCTTTCAAAATCACTTCTCTTCAACAGTGCTTCTTGTATATATATTGTTGTTCAAATTTCTTTCCGTTTGACACACTTTTCTTCCCGTTCAAAATATGTCTTGTAAAGTACAGACAGGGAGTTGTCCTTGTGTCCTTTTCTTTGAAGGCTTTTTTTTTGTCATCTTGTGATTTGCCTTTTACGTTCCAGCAGCTGGTTGCTCCCACAACTAAATTCCAGCAGCTGTTGCTTTCTTTGAACTATACCAACAGCATATAGCTTTTCCTTAGCGCAACAGCTGCTTCAAACTCTTCTTTGCGCTGCAGCTGATTTATACATCTTGTTAGCGCAACAGCTGAATCATTTCCTTTGCAACAGCTGCTTCATGTTTTCCAGCAGCTGATAAAATCTGTTGCTTATTTTATTTTCGCGCATCAGCTGTTTCAACTTTGTTTTCAACAGCTGATCGCATCTCTCCCATTAACTTCGTTGCATCAATTAATTCAACTTCTTCTTTTTGTTTTGCTGCTGAAATCTTTCTTCTGTTTCAGTTGCTGATATTCTTTTTCAATGTTCAACCACTGGTTGTATTTGATTCCACTTTTGTATCTTCTTGCTGCCACTGATTGTTCAATCATCTTATATCAGCTTCTGATTCCATCTTCTTCAATTCATCAACACAGCTTCTGTTTCTATTCCTGTAGTACAACATCGATCTTCTGGTATTGCACTTCATCTATTGAAATCATCTTTGTATTTCTGTTCTTTGACTTCTGATTCCACCATCTAATTAACCGCTGCTTTTTAATTTTGATTGCAACAACTAATTCATCTTTGCGCAACTACTGTTCATCTTCGTTATCACGCAACATCTCTGTTTCACTGTTTATCTTTACGTCTGGTTTTCGCTCCTTCACAGTTTAGCACAACGTCTGGTTCTTCCTTCTTTGCATCTGGTTTTTCTTTTCATTGTGCCGCGACTGGTTTATCTTCAACTGCTGCTTCGTCTGGTTTAACTCCTTTGCAATCCAGTCGTCTGGTATAATTTCTTTTCCCTTTGCAACAACTTCGCATCTGGTTTTTCTTTTCATTGTGCCGCGACTGGTTTATCTTCAACTGCTGCTTCGTCTGGTTCTTTTCTTTTGCAATTGCTGCGTCTGGTTCATTTGCTTTGACGTCTGATTCAACTAATACCAACGTCTAGTTTAACTCCTTTGCAGTCCAGTCGACGGGTATAATTTCTTTTCTTCACAACGTTTAACCAGATTTCTCCTTTTTATCTTCGAACCAGATTTCTCCTATTTACATCAAACCAGATTTCTCTTATTCACATCGAACCAGATTTCTCCTATTCACATCGAACCAAATTTCTCCTATTCACATCGAATCAGACTTCTCTGTTCATCTATGTTTTCGCGTATGTGAATCCAGATTTCACATGTTCATTTTACGTCCAGATTTCATCTCTTCGATGTATGCAGATTTCTCTTTTCTTGATACATCCAGATTTCTTCCATCAACTGATTCAGACTTCTACTATGTTCATATTTCTTTCAATTGAGAATCTTCCAGATTTCTTCTTCTTGTTCTTCGCATTATGTGAGTCCAGATTTCTCTGTTTATGCGATACATGTTTCTATTTCTTCTCATGCTCAATTCCAGACTTCACCAGCGTTTCACAACTTCTCTTCACAGTGTTTGAGCAGACTTCTCCTATCAAAACTAAATCAGACTTCTGTTTTCTTCTCTTCACTTTCTGTCGACAACTCCCTTTAACAGATATTTCTTCTCCTGTCTTATTTAAGTTCTGCACACTACGTAGAATTGTCAGTAACACAATAATAGGTTTTGTGTAATTCAAAACTTAATCAGGATCTGTTTACACAGATCCATCAATCTCTTCCTTTTTGATTTACACAAAACCTCAAATAATAAATGCATGTTATAACAATTCTCTCCCTTTTTGTGGGAATCAAAAAGGATTCGAATTCAGGTCTTCCCGGAATTTTAAATAAAACTCTCCCTACACTGCCATTAAAAAAAAATGTGACAGCAGGAATTTTTTTTTTGAAAATCAAAACAGATTTTGGGAAGAACCGTATGCATGAATATGATTTTAAAAGAATCATTGCTCTCCCTATCTTTTATAAAAAGCTCCATTAAAAATCAAAATACCAGCTGAAATTCCACATAACAGAAAGTTTGAAAACTATCAGAGTTCTTTAAAAATTGTTTCAAATAAACATGTTCTACTGTGTCACTCACACATGAAGAACTAGACAGAAAATGTGACAGATAAAAGCTCAGATTTTCATATCTCCTATTTCGTCCCATGTGCTTGTCACCGAGTGCCTCACTCCAGGTGAACTTATAGCACAACCGAAATAAGAATTGGCATCCGCACGGAACTCGTGCATTCCGTGACAGTTCATAAAGAGAAAACCAGTTCTATATATAAAACAAATCATTTTCATCTGGCCTTCATAAACTAAGCTTCTCAAAAACAGTTAAAAATATTTTAAAAACATAGCACATGAGTTTTAAAATGAGTGCTCGTTCAAGAACAACCTGCTCTGATACCACTTGTTAGGATCGATTAAAAGAGAAATAATGCAAAGCGAGCGCTGCTAATATAAATTAAAAATTTTTGCGCTGCTATTATGAGGTGCAATACCTCGGGTTATTGAACATAAAAACAGAGCACCGGAGACAGATCTGGTATGTAATAAAACATGCGGAAAACACCAGAACTGAATCCTAATATTTTAAAACGATGCAAACAGATTTCTGTTACAAAGAAATCTGCTACTGTTCAAGTGTGAATTCTAATGTGTTATGCGTGCTAAGTAAAATCATATGCAGAACTGTAAATCGTAAAGAATACAAACAGTGCAATTTGTTTATGGAAGTTCGGACTTCAATGTCCTACGTCTCCCCTTCTTCCTCCTCGGAAGGTTCCACTAGAAGATTTGATCTACACATCGTGTACAGACCCGATCCCGCAACCAGCAGCTGTTGGCATACAATGGCGGATCCGGATCCCGTTCCCCGAGGGCGCAGCGGAAATCAAAAATTGCCCCGAGAAACGTTCAATACATTCAAATCCAATTCTATAAACATTCATAGGGTGTTCATAGAATCGTTACCTTGCTGGCGTCTAGGCGCCTGGCACCGACCAGTTTCACGAGGAAACCGGCACTTCAAACGGTAGGCGGCGGTAGATCGTCAATCAGGTCCACGACCGGAAACAATCTTCCTCCGTCAATCTGCACTAGAATATGTGACGGATTTTTTCCACGGACGGAATCACCTCGAAAAGCTGATCGGAACAAGTCCGACCACCCTATGGACGACGGCGATGCGGCGGCGCTACGGCGAAGGAGCGATGGCCGTGAGGTGGAGGAGAGGAGGGGCGGCCGATTCTATGCTTTTGAGGCTAGGGTTTGTGAAATGAGTCTTATGATTAAGCCCTAAACCAACTTAACTTAATAAAGATGGTAGATGGGCTTGAACCGGCCCAATGGACTTGGGTCATACCCAGGTCCATATGAACATTCGGTTCATTTAAATCACTGCGGTTTCATCATAACTCCGATCGACGATCAGATCGGACCGATCGACTCAGTTTCCAAAACTGAACGTTATGATGTGAAAACAATTTTTCAGATTACCTAGTCCAAATGACAGTTTTTCCCCTCGACAGTGGAAATCGCAATTTCACCCCTGTTGACTTTTAGGATGTCGCACTCCCTAAAATCCTTTTCCTATGCTCAACAAATTGAGCTCAGTTTCCGTGCAGGAATCATGAATCCAGTACTTGTGTTACACTCAATGGTTCAGGGATACAGCTAGCCGTGGTCCCACAACCATTGTGGCTCCGAAATCACAATTTCAGACTTGCCCAACGGATCATGGTAAATCGCCTAGCAACATCGCCCCATGATCCCCTAGGTATCACTGATAGTGCCTGCAAGAACCAGTTGGTCGTGGTTAGCGTACAGTATGGTCCTTTCAACACATATATCCCGATCAGATCAACGACCATTGGTAAATCGAGAGTCGCTAAAGATCCGATAGCTATGCATACATCTTGGAGATCAAATAGTGACATCACGAGTGTTACTAGGCAAACTCATTTACCTAAAACACATCCAGTACTATGGCCAGAGATTTAAACACTATTATCCCCTCAGATAGCATAGGATATCCACGCATGAAAGCGAGCGGTGAATCCTCGACAACGAAGCATCGACTCCTACATGCATCGGGACCTCACCCAATCCCGCCGCCTAATGACCCCAAGTGAGTCGGCGAACAGGTCAAAGTGAGATGCCTATCATGTAGAGTCTCAATGACGTTTCGAGTAGTGAGGACTAATCAGTACAACCAAGACCTTGGACTTATCCACTCGACAAATGGTAACCACTTGGAAAGTCCGAACGAGGGTAGTTCGATAGATCACCAGGTCACTATCTATCTGCATGCTCAGAACATCACAATGTTCCCTACCAATGAAACATGGTACTTCGCATCGTAGATACTAGTCTCTAGCTCGGGCGGCCTTATCCTCATTTTGACGGCCCAATCGACTAGGAACATGTTCAGAATACACAGTGACTATTAGATGTGTTTCATGATAGCCGTCATACCCACTATCACATCTAACATACACTTTAGTGTCATATACAAGAGTCTATAAAACCCACACGCCACAAGTTGGCTAGTTGGGAATCTACTCTAACAGAAGCTGCGAGAACTCCTAGACTCCACCAGCCCTCGGCTGTCACTCACTTGTTTTACGCCTATGTGAGAAAGGCTACAGACACAGAGTTTAACGTCATCGTGCTTGGACGGGATCTGATTTTGGTTTGTGATTCACTCGCTAATCAATTACGCACATCTCTCAAAATATGCGAGTGAATCTGGGTGTGTGAGATTTTACAGTGTATCGCTCAACTCTCGGATGAATAAATCTCACACACTAGGAAAATGCTTCTACAAAAGCTGATGAAGACTCAGCATGTCAACTGTGCAATAAGCGCTCCTCTGGTTGAATAATAGTTGACAGCTTCGTCTCTCTTTTTTTCTTCCCTCTCAATTTGTGCACTGTGCATCAATGGTTTGTGATTCACTCGCTAATCAATTACGCACATCTCTCAAAATATGCGAGTGAATCTGGGTGTGTGAGATTTTACAGTGTATCGCTCAACTCTCGGATGAATAAATCTCACACACTAGGAAAATGCTTCTACAAAAGCTGATGAAGACTCAGCATGTCAACTGTGCAATAAGCGCTCCTCTGGTTGAATAATAGTTGACAGCTTCGTCTCTCTTTTTTTCTTCCCTCTCAATTTGTGCACTGTGCATCAATTAATCTTTCAAAATCGCTTCTTTTCAACAGTGCTTCTTGTATATATATTTCTGTTCAAATTTCTTTCCGTTTGACACACTTTTCTTCCCGTTCAAAATATGTCTTGTAAAGTACAGACAGGGAGTTGTCCTTGTGTCCTTTTCTTTGCAGGCTTTTTGTCATCTTGTGATTTGCCTTTTACGTTCCAGCAGCTGGTTGCTCCCACAACTAAATTCCAGCAGTTGTTGCTTTATCTTTGAACTATACCAGCAGCTGATAGCTTTTCCTTAGCGCAACAGCTGCTTCAAACTCTTCTTTGCGCTGCAGCTGATTTATACATCTTGTTAGCTCAACAGCTGAATCATTTCCTTTGCAACAGCTGATTCATGTTTTCCAGCAGCTGATAAATCTGTTGCTTATTTTATTTTCGCGCATCAGCTGTTTCAACTTTGTTTTCAACAGCTGATCGCATCTCTCCCATTAACTTCGTTGCATCAATTAATTCAACTTCTTCTTTCACAGTCTGGTTTTCGCTCCTTCACAGTTTAGCACAACGTCTGGTTCTTCCTTCTTTGCATCTGGTTTTTCTTTTCATTGTGCCGCGACTGGTTTATCTTCAACTGCTGCTTCGTCTGGTTTAACTCCTTTGCAATCCAGTCGTCTGGTATAATTTCTTTTCCCTTTGCAACAACTTCGCATCTGGTTTTTCTTTTCATTGTGCCGCGACTGGTTTATCTTCAACTGCTGCTTCGTCTGGTTCTTTTCTTTTGCAATTGCTGCGTCTGGTTCATTTGCTTTGACGTCTGATTCAACTAATACCAACGTCTAGTTTAACTCCTTTGCAGTCCAGTCGACTGGTATAATTTCTTTTCTTCACAACGTTTAACCAGATTTCTCCTTTTTATCTTCGAACCAGATTTCTCCTATTTACATCGAACCAGATTTCTCCTATTCACATCGAACCAGATTTCTCCTATTCACATCGAATCAGACTTCTCTGTTCATATATGTTTTCGCGTATGTGAATCCAGATTTCACCTGTTCATTTTACGTCCAGATTTCATCTCTTCGATGTATGCAGATTTCTCTTTTCTTGATACAACCAGATTTCTTCCATCAACTGATTCAGACTTCTACTGTGTTCATATTTCTTTCAATTGAGAAATCTTCCAGATTTCTTCTTCTTGTTCTTCGCATTATGTGAGTCCAGATTTCTCTGTTTATGCGATACATGTTTCTATTTCTTCTCATGCTCAATTCCAGACTTCACCAGCTTTTCACAACTTCTCTTCACAGTGTTTGAGAAGACTTCTCCTATCAAAACTAAATCAGACTTCTGTTTTCTTCTCTTCACTTTCTGTCGACATCTCCCTTTAACAGATATTTCTTCTCCTGTCTTATTTAAGTTCTTCACACTACGTAGAATTGTCAATAACACAATAATAGGTTTTGTGTAATTCAAAACTTAATCAGGATCTGTTTACACAGATCCATCAGTCTGATAAAACCTTCTCTAATAAGTCATCCAGTTGCACCTTGAGCTCTCTCAATTCAGCAGGCGCTAATCGATATGGTGCACACAAAATCGAAGCTGTGCCAGGCACCAACTCAATGCTAAAATCAATCTCCCTCCTCGGAGGAAAACTAGGAATCTCCTCCGGAAACACATCAGGAAAATGACGCACCACTGGAACGTCGCTGAGCTGCACATGCGAAGAAGAAGATGCATCTAACGCGTAGATCATAAAACCCGCATTCTCCACCGACAACAAGCTGAACATATCCATCGCTGAGACTAGCGGAATTTTCAACTGAGAATCAGCACCGTAGAAGTTCCATTTCTCACTGGACTGAGGCCTAAAATGCATGATCCCATGAAAACAATCCACGGAGGCCCTATAACTGGACAGCACGTCCATTCCCACTAAGCAGTCGAAATCCCACAACATCAGACGAATCAAATTCGCCACTAGCACATGCTCGCCAAACCTCAGAACGCCATCCAACAAAACTTCTTGGGAGAACAGGCTAGCACCGCCAGGAGTAGAAACAGACACCACATTGCACAAAGAAAAAGGTATGCAGACCATGCTCGATCACAAAAGAATCAGCAATAAACGAATGCGATGCGCCAGTGTCAAACAACACTCGTGCAGGAAAAACAAAGACAGAACAGTTACCTGCAATCACTCCACTCGGCGTGCCCTCCGCTTGCTCCCTCGTAATGTATGCAGACCATGCTCGATCACAAAAGAATCAGCAATAAACGAATGCGATGCGCCAGTGTCAAACAACACTCGTGCAGGAAAAACAAAGACAGAACAGTTACCTGCAATCACTCCACTCGGCGTGCCCTCCGCTTGCTCCCTCGTAATGGCATTCACTTGAGCATGTTGGGGTCCAGAGAAATGCTGCTGAGACGACTGTCCGAAACGCGATGGACCAGGCAACTAAAACGGCCTAAACTGTGTCTCTCCAACCCTAGGCTGCGGGAACTGAGGGGAACGACCCCTAGACGATCCTCCTCGACCCTGAGGTGGGGCTGCGGCTTGCTGCGATCCAGCTGATGGACACACCCTAGCGAAATGCCCATACTGACCACAGATATTACAAGAGCCCTGCACACCAACGCACTGAGTCGACGAATGCTTGCCTCCACAGAAGCCACAAAACTCTGCCCTAGAACCACTTCTACTAGAGCTGCCAGAACCAGAAGAACCAGAACCAGACTTCTTCTTAAACTGATGGCCACGAGTTCGGAACCTCTGACAACCAGACTGTTGAGCCAACTGATGCTGCTGCTGCTACTGGGGTTGATGAGCTGACTGTGAAGACTGGGAAGACTGCGCTCCCTGAACAGCGGGACGACCACCCTGACACCCTGAGGCCTAGCACGCGACCTCCGTTCCGCAGACCTTCCTCGATATCAACAGCGCTATCCACAGCCTCTGCATAGCTCTTTGGTTTGCTCGACAAAACCAAAGTATACAACTCTTCGTTCAAACCCTCAATAAACTTAGTCCTCTTGGCCCTCTCCCGGCCAGCTACATGCGGGACATACGCCAACAGAGAAGAAAACCTACGGGCATACTCACGCACCGACATCGTACCTTGCTCCAAATGATCGAACTCTCGCTCACGAGCGTTCACGTACGACTTCGGAACGTACTCCTGCCGAAAGGCAACGCAAAAACTATCCCAAGTAATCCCCACACCTGTCTCATCTAGCGTCCTTGAAGCGCCACGCCACCAACTCTCCGCACTCTTCCTCAGCTGGAAGGTCGCCAAACTCAACCGAAGCACATCATCATACTGGACACGATCAAACAAACCAGTGATGTGCTGCAACCACGAATCCGCATCCTCGCTAGACTCATCATCGTTAAAGATCTGGGGACTCATCCGTTGGAACCTAGCCATCACAATCTCCATGCTTTCCACACGGTTTGCTAAGTTGTCGACTTCATCCTCTTCACCTCTACCACGACCACGGGAAGGGAAACTACGCTGATCCTCGTTCTGATCTCCAGACTAGTCCTGAAACTGCCCTCTACCTCTACCCCTACGTCTAGGCGGCATCTACGAAGGCACTAAACAGGATAAGGAAACACATAACAGAAACAGCACAGAAATCACATGTCACACAAACAATATGCAGCACATAAGTCACATAGTCAAGCACAAGCAACACACGACACTGTGCCTAGACTCAAGTGTGATCCAAGAAATTGAGCTTATCCCAGCTTAAGCTCTGATACCAAAAATGTCAAGCCTCGTGCACACATCAGAGTAAAACCACGCAAACACAAACGGAAGCTACTAAAAAGTGGCTAAAATTTTTTTGCTTTTGGCCTGACTGAAAGGTAACATAATTTAAAATACAAGATACTCAAAATAATCTCAATTTATAAATCCACAACAACACAAATATTCAAATACAACAAATTCCCAACGGCTGAATACAACACAAATACTAAAATACTATCAGTTATATATAGACCTAAGCATCACCCGGGACATCCCACTCGAGGTGATACCAGTGCATATAAATACTATATATAACTGGGACACTCTAACCACCTCCTGGGGCACCACCAGCTGGATCATAACCTCGACCAGCTGCAAAACATGGAAAACCTGAACAACAGACAGGCAAACAAACACAACAGCCCCAGAGGGACCTCGGTGTTAAACCCCAGTACGGAGAGCAACTATAAAACAGCAATGAATAGCAAAAGATATATGCTAATGCTATGCATGAAAGAAAATGCAACAGCCGAAGGCTACAACCAAGAAAGGGAGCCAAGGAATTCAACAGCTGACAACAGATTCTGTGAAGAATGGTTAGTGGCCACTGGTGTGTGTACAAGCACACGGGAATTACCCTCTCATCTTTACACCACACCTGAATACCAGATGCATCAATAACGCAACCTGCTGTTGCCCAACCCATGAACTGTGGTAGTTAACCACTCGGCGCATGAGGGCTAACAGACCAGCAGGGAGATGAGAGTGCGGTATTGCCGCTCGCCCTCGCATCCTGGTAAGAAAACAGAGCAACAATAAAGCACGGCTATAACAGCTGAAATTAAAATGATCATGCGTATGCAATGCAACAGTTGAACAGCATATAAAACTACAAGCAATGCATACACAGCAATCAAACATAATATCCATGCCAATTCCAGCCGTAATACAAGCTTAACATCCGTAACCACCAGCTTCTGAGCTATAATTACCACACACAGCTACTACAACGAAGTTCGAGCAACACAGATCTGTCACCTACTATATCAACACAAGCCACTGCTCAAAAGCCGAAACGTAAAATAACAGCAGCTGGGAGCTACAACTCCACCAGCGCTTATCTACCTTCCTAACTCAACGGAAAACTCTAACAAAGCTTAAAGGTAGCATCTTTACTTACCCCAACGAAATTACTGACACGGCAGGGAACGCTTACGTTAGCAAACTACACAAGGGAGGTGTCTTAGCGATCCTGCGATCCTCTTCCAGCTCTTCCAAAGCCTTCCAACGAGGTATAGAACGAAGCGCCTCAGTGAGAGGAGTCCAACGCTACCACTCTCACTCTCGTCGGAGTTGTCTACCATCGGAAATTAGGATGGATAAGGTTACTGTGAACAGTAACTAGGGTTCACGACAAGATTTGCTATCGGGAAATATTTCTAAGTATGGGATATGTTAACAATCGAAGACCAAGTCTTCTCTTAAATACACTACTCAAACAGCAGATAGAAACAGGAACAGATCCACTGACAAAATCAGTTGTCACAACTAATATTCCCAATCAGCAGCTGAGATCTCGCATCAGCTTTTGCCTATCGTTAATATATTAACCAGCAGTTGAATCTTTCCAACAACGCTAAAGCTAAACGGCGTCGCACCAACTTAACCAGACGACGTCGTAGAGGGACACGTCACCTTGCTACCAACACCTGATTCACAAACCAGCAGTCACAACGCATGAGATTTCTCAACATCTGATGTCTATCATAACCAACAGCTGATACAAACCTCTCCACTCAAAACGCTGTCGTGCTAACTAATCCAAACGACGTAGTTTCGGTACCCGCTACGAAACACGCTAACAAAACCAACTGGTTCCTGCTCACAAAACGTTGTCGCTTCAGTCCCTTAATGCTCTCTGCTGATCATCGCGACTAACATACCAACAGCTGATCACTCGCAACAGCTGGATACGTGCTAATACACCAACTTCTGGAATCCACGTCAGTATTGCTGCTGCTTTCTACCAACACGCAACATCTGAAATATCAACAACTGACGCGATCACTCAACGGCTGATCCCACTACTACTGCTGCTGATTCCAACACTTAGACAAAATTGATGTCTACGCCAAACACATCGACCAACAGCTGGTCCAAACCCGACCAACACCTGATTGCGAAAACACAGGTCTCACAGAGAGGGAGTTAGGATTTTTTGAAATTAGGAGGTGAGGAAAATGAATTGTGTACCAAAAAGACCCCTCTCAATATTTTAAGTTAGGAAATAAAAGATTTTTCCCTCCTTAACCCCCCACTAATAAAAATGCTAATTAAAGTCAAAACTTAAACTTTAAACCTCTAATTTTCATAATATAAAATCCTATAATTTTTAAAATGCAGTAAGGTTCTGTTAGGACAAATTTCAGAAGTTTTGGTGATGAAAAATAGACAAAGAATGAAATAAACAAAAGAGACTAACCAAACCAAAGTGACAAGATCTGGACGAAACTTACTATGTTGAACGAAGAAACCAGATAGGAGCAGGCTCAAGCTGGTCAAGGAAAAGCCAACTCAGAGCATTAAGGATAGAATAACAAAGGTAGTCTGGTCAAGATGGTTGATATCAAGATGTGCTAGTTGAAGTTAAACCAGGTCAGTAAGGTGTATTGTTTCAGGATAGATCAGCTGGGTACTGAGTCTTGCTAATACAAAGATACTTAGTTAGATCAAGACAGTCAGACTAAGAAAGATCGAAGATCAGAAGGCACAAAATTGAAGAGCAAAAGAAGAGTGGCTTACAGTTTTGAGAGCAGCTCGCAGATAACCGACCAGCTAAAGAAATGAGTAAACCAGCTGGAAGACCAGTTAAGTAAACCAGTTCAAAAGCAGATTAACTTTACGAGTGATATGAAGCCATGGATTTGAGCATACAGGAATCAATGCTCAAATCAGTATATAACAGAGATAAGAGCA
Organism: Dorcoceras hygrometricum; assembly: GCA_001598015.1. Taxonomy (NCBI): domain Eukaryota; kingdom Viridiplantae; phylum Streptophyta; class Magnoliopsida; order Lamiales; family Gesneriaceae; genus Dorcoceras; species Dorcoceras hygrometricum. Next base: position 9,739 of record KV019704.1, on the reverse strand, counting down.
GTATGATTTCAATCAGGAGCTAAATTTGTTCAGAAAGAGCAGTTCTACATTCTGGAACCAGATCGGGGAACCAGCTGAGTAAGTGACAACGTAGAAAATTGAATTTTGGAATGTCTGAAGCTACGAACAGCCTGAAGTAAGATATTTAACATCTCTGCAGTGATGTGTAGTCGTTGGAAATACTTTAAGCTAAAAACAGATATGCAGAGATACGATACAAACTAAAGACGGCGTAGAATTTCTAAAAAGGGCAATGCATTTAATGGAGCTGTACTTTCATCGTACATGCATTTAAGGCATCGCAGAAAATTCAATTTGGATGCACACAACGTGTCTACTGGTAACATTTATTACCGGTGCATCCAAAGAATATATATAGAAGAGTAAAGCAGATGTGAATGAGAGACCGAACACAACAATATTATTGAACATACAAGATAACCAGTCCTTCATTGAATCATAGTTTATCTTGAACCAGCTTGTACAAGTGACACACGCAAAGATTTCTTATTTCATTTTATGTGTCACAGACTCTTCTATTTACACACTTTGTCGTATTGAGCGATTGTTGTAAAACATAAACAGAGAGTGCAGAAGTCTAGATTAGCACGACCTGCTTAGAGCTGAGATTGTTGTATTGCGAACCAGATCGTGGGTCTTTGTTTCTCTGGTTGTTTGCTAGGAGTTCTCGTGGCTTCTAGTTGCGGGAGTGGGTTTGTACAAAGAGTTGTATAAATCAAAGTCTTCTAGTGTAAACATTCCCATCGAGAAAGAAGGGGAGACGTAGGAGAATTTGCTCCGAACTTCCAGAAACAAATCTCTCATCTCTACAACTTTTACATTCACGCACTTGATTAAATTGTTCAACTAATTGAATCGTGTTCATTCCACATAAAAATCATTTTATTACACGAGACAACAGTAGACACTGAGAACCTTCCTAGCTGGTAACTCGACTGGAAGTTTGCTTCAAAGCTGTAAAACCTTTCGAAATAATTTTCAAACAAAAATCAGCAAAGGAGTTCATTCACCCCCCCCCCCCGCTCTCTCAACTCCCGAGCTTGCTTTTCGATCCTAACAAGTGGTATCAGAGCAGGTTTCTCAGTTCCTGAACAATTTATTCATTCTTACTTATTAAATATGTCGATTTCTCACAATAAAATTCCTATGTTCTCTAAGGAGGAATACGATGTCTGGAAGATCCGGATGCAGGCGCACCTAGCAGCACAAGATGACGACATGTGGTTCGTGATCACCAATGGACCAATGCAAATATTGGAAGTAAACACTGCTGTGGCAATAGCTAATGGTGCACCCCAATGGATTGAGAAAGCCAGACATGAGTGGACCTCAGAAGATAAAAATAAGGCAAATCTGGATAATGTTGCGAAGGATATACTCTACAAGACGCTAGACAAAAACATGTTTAGCAAAATCCAGACTTGCACAACAGCTAAGAAGATCTGGGAAAAGTTGACCCAGATATGCGAAGGGAATGAGGAACGAAGGAAAACAAGTTGACCGTAGCCTTACAAAAGTTCGAGCTAATCAAAATGAAACCAGAAGAGACCATGGCCGAATTTGATGAAAGGTTTAGTTCTATGGTGATTGAGCTGGCCCGACTAAACAAGACGTACAGCAATAGGGAGTTCGCCCTGAAGGTTATGCGAGCACTTATCAAGGAGTGGGACATAAAAACAATGGCCATGAGAGATCAAAGACCTAAATAAGATGGAGCCGCATGACTTGTTTGAAAATCTCAAGGCTTACGAGTTCGAACTAGAAACGAGAGCATAAGTTGAACCTTCTACGTCTCAACCAACCAAAGCTCTCACCGCCACAGTACCAGAACAAATCCCGTGTTCTACAAGCAGAAGAGTAGCTGAGGAGATGAGAAAGTATATGATGGCCTTGTTCATAAGAAATTTGGAAAATTTATGCGGAAGCAAAATACTAAACCTTCTTTCTTTGATTCAAACAAAAACTTTACCACTCCTTCTGACGATAAGTGTTATAACTGTGGCAGGCCTGGTCACTTCATGTCTGATTTCAGAAAGCCAAAGAGAGATGAAAAGAAGCGACCAGAGCGTATAAATAACAAAGACAAGAAGGAGAAAAAGGTCTATCAAAAAGGAAGAACAGAGAAGGCCATGATGGCTGAGGAAAACAAGAGTACGTGGGTTGACTCAGATTCAGAGGAATCGAACTCCAGAACCTCCTCATCAAGCGAAAGTGAGAATGAAGTACAGTGTCTCATGGCCGATGACACTGAGGAGGTATTTGAATTTTCAAATCCTAAATTTACACGTGAGGACCTTGGCACTGCACTAAATGAAATGGTCCTCGAATACAAAAGATTTCTCAATCATTTGAGGAAGTTAATGTTAGAGTAGATGCCAACTAGCCAACTTGTGGCGTGTGGGGTTTTATAGAATCTTGTACAAACAGTCTTTATATATGATATTCGCATTTACTTATATGGCGTTCTTTACTTTCATTATGTGTGTAATGATTTATAATTGCGTTGAGTAAAGACCTAGAATGCACTAAAGCGTATGTTAGATGTGATAGTGGGTATGACGGCTATCATGAAACACATCTAAAAGCCGCTGTGTATTCTGAACATGTTCCTAGTCGATTGGGCCGTCAAAATCAGGATAAGGCCGCCCGAGTTCGAGACTAGTATCTGCGATGCAAAGTACCATGTTTCATTGGTAGGGAACATTGTGATGTTCTGAGAATGCAGATAGATAGTGACCTGGTGATCTATCGAACTACCCTCGTTCGGA
>KV019703.1:0-10076 GCA_001598015.1 Dorcoceras hygrometricum | reverse complement strand
CTGCTGGACAACAAATAGAGCATCTGCTGGTTTGAGTCACTGTAGCTGTCTGCTGATACAAAACATCTGCTGAAGTCTCTAAAGAACGCTTCTGCTGAATTGATCTAAACGCTGTTGTTTACACTAAATAAAACTATGCCGTAACGCAGTCTTCAACAAATAGACTAAGCAACTGCTGAACTCTTCTAAGAAAGTATCTGCTGATATCTTCATCTGCTGAAACGATACTGTGTACTTCCACGACGTCGTACCAACTTATCAAAACGCTGTCGTTTACACTTCTTAGCAAAACACGATAGAACTCAACACGAATACCATCTGCTGAATCTTTATGAATAACTGTTGTAGCTCTTCTAAGAAGTTATCTGCTGAACTGAAACTGTGCATACCAACGACGTCGTTCCACTTTATCTAAACGCCGTCGTTTAGCACTCCTCCAACTAATCAACTGCTGATCTCTTCATGAAAACTCCAACTGATAAAATAGCACTTGTTGATCAATCCATTTGTCTTTTTGTTATCACCAAAACTTAATAAATATTGTTCTAACAATTTCCCCCTTTTTGGTGATGACAAAACCTTCAGCAGCCGAGACAAACAAAATATGCAAAAATAAATTGCACACAATCTGCTGGAAAACAATTTTCATTAACCAACAAAAATTGTACATAGGATGTCCATCTGCTGATTCATTTAGCAATAAAACGATGTCGTGTCAACTTATTTAAGCGACACCGTTTAGCTATCTTCGAAATACATCTGCTGGATAACAACAAGTAGAGCATCTGCTGGATTGTCAAAGAAACGCTTCTGCTGAATCAATCCAAACGCTGTCGTTCCAACTAAATCAAACGATGTCGTATAGCTTTCTTCAACAAATAGACTAAGCAACTGCTGAACTACTTCAACAAAGAGTCTGCTGAACATTTCTTCTGCTGATACGAAACAGTGCACTCCACGACGTCGTTCCAGCTTATCAAAACGCTGTCGTTGACACTTCTTAGCAGAACACGATAGAACTCAAATCGAATACCATCTGCTGAATCTTCACGAATAACTGCTGTAGCTCTTCAAGAAGGTATCTGCTGAACTGTAACTGTTCATACCAACGACGTCGTTCCACCTTATCAAGACGCCGTCGTTTAGCACTCCTCCAACTAATCAACTGCTGATCTCTTCATGAAAACTCCAACTGATAAAATAGCACTTGTTGACTGCGACAACTGATCGATCAATCCATTTTGTCTTTTTGTTATCACCAAAACTTAATAAATATTGTTCTAACACCTATAGTGGGCCTCTAATAAAAATCTATAATTGACTGAGACCATTAAGCTGATCCACTGTGGAAACTTCCACTCTAACTTGAGAGTAGCAATTTTCGCTGCGCCACATGGGATGTTCTTTGGTTTAAGTGTGTACATTTGTCTAACTAGTACAAAAATGGTCCATCATGTCACTATTTTTACTCAATTTAGTCCGTTTGTCCCATGAGAGGCACATGTTGGATATTTCCCGCAATTTAATGTATTCGTAGCCTAATTTCTCTTCAGATGCATGTGCGTGTACCAGAGAAAACATGTGAAAGAGAGAAGGAAGGTAAAATCAGAAAGGTGGAAATATTAGAGGGGGGAAATGAATGAATTGTTCACCAATACACTAAATCGAGGAACTATCAACATATGCTAGTAATCGAGGTACATGTGAATAACGAAATATAAAATATTTCTGTAAATAGAATTTTATTATTAAAGTACTCGGTTAAACTATAAATATTTTATAAAATCAGAACACATACACAAGAGAATTTCTTTTAAAAAAAAAAACTTTGCATAAACATGGTACGGTTACCGGGGAAAGAGGGGAAAAAACATGGTCGGAATCGGTGAAGAGGGAAAATTATAATTGAGAAATAGTTTTTTTTTATTGCTAAGATTAAATTGTGATTTAGTTCCATTGGAAAGTAATTTAGGTGAAATTGTTTTGGCGTTACACTTGACAGAGCTCAAATTTAATGTGATAGTACAATTTATATTTGCAAAGGAATTATAAAAATTAGCTACTATCAGATTAACCACAGAGAGACTAAAATGGGGATGATAAATGAGAATCATCAATCTCATTACTAGTATTGGGCTTCACCGCCACCTCCATTTAAAAATGGCTATCAGATACTAAGTGAAATGGTTCGGTTAACATCCTATACCAGATCAGTTGAAAGCCCATTGCTTTTGTGAACTGCTAAACTTCACTTTGGAAACCCAAATCCAAAACCCCCTCACGAGCACGATTCAACTCTATCCTGATTCATTTTCTCCATTCCATCAGCAATGGAGATCGCCATGTCCACTGGGAATCTACCTCCTTTCGGCTCCTTTACAAGGCCACTTTCCAGTAATTTTTCTGGCAGCTTAGTTCAAGCTCTTGGGTTCGTTTTAGCTGGAGGTAAATGCCCTGCTCTCACCCCACGCAGCAGAATTTGTATCACCAAGGCTTCGTTTGCTGTTGAGGATAAGGTCGAAACCAAGACTGCTTTGATCAGAATTGGAACCCGCGGGAGGTGAGGTTTTAACAGGTTTTTCTTTCTATTTTCAACGTTTTTGGTTTACAATTCTTCTTAGTCGTGAACTTTGTGAATTCCTGTACGGTTAAAGAATATACACCGAATTTGGGTTTTGATGGCTAGCATATTGAAGTTGTTGTATGGGCGGTCTTGTGCTGCTTTGGGATTGTTGATATTTGAGTGAGTTCCAGTTTGATAATTGGTTTCCGTTTAATTATTCTTGTCCGCTAATGGAAATGTATGAAGTGAATGAGTTTGTTGACAGTTGCAATGATACATTCCGAAACCATTTCTCATTTCTACATTTCTTGTCTGTGGACTATCTGGTGCATGAACCAGTTGGTATCAGTTTCCTTTTTATCTGTCGTTAATCTGCATTAACATTCCTACGTCTCCTCTTTTGTTTTATGGGAAAAATGACATCCGAGTTTTCTTCTTTTCTTTTCTTTTCGTTCTATTATGCAATACATGATGGTGGCAATGATAAAGCATCGTGGCAATATGTCGATATTTACATTGGATAAAGCATCTAAAAAATTATCAGGAAGATAAATTCTATTTCAGACCACTGGAAATGTTATGTTTCTTAATGATTTCACGGGAATGTTATTGTTTAGGACAGCCCACTGGCTCTTGCCCAAGCTTATGAAACGAGGGATAAACTTATAAAGTCACATCCGGAATTAGCTGAGGAGGGAGCAATTCAAATTGTGATTATTAAAACCACAGGTGACAAAATTTTGAGTCAGCCACTGGCAGATATAGGTGGAAAGGGCCTATTCACTAAAGAAATAGATGAGGCACTTCTCAACAGTGATATTGACATAGCGGTACACTCGATGAAGGACGTTCCTACATACCTTCCGGACAAGACAATATTACCTTGCAACCTTCAACGGGAGGATGTTCGGGATGCCTTTATTTGCTTGACTGCAGCTTCTCTGGCTGACCTTCCTGCAGGAAGTGTTGTGGGTACTGCTTCACTACGAAGGAAGTCACAACTTCTCAACAGATATCCATCACTCAAGGTAAGTGTAGTGTGACAATACCTAATTTTTTTCTATCTTTGTTAAGAGCCATTAACATCTATATCCATCGTTAAAATTCACTTAGTGGTTTAAGTACAAGGGTTGAAAATTGCTCTATCAGTGAAGATTCCTAGAGTTATAGCATTTTGCAAGTAGTCATGTACCAGTTGTTTTAATGGGGGCGTATTCAATCTAGAGATTTAATGACTTTTATTGACTTTTTTTAAATGATAGACTTTTGTGGAATTGATAGGAATTTGTAGACTTTCATGGAATCTCATGGAGTTATAAAAAGAATTTAATGGACTCCATTAGACTTTTGTAGATTTTTAGAGAGATTTTTATGGATTTGTTGAGAGTTTTTATGGATTTATTTTTTAATATAATTTATGAGTTTTATAATTTTAACTTTTTATAATGATTTTGTTTGAACTTATAAATATATAACATTTTTTCATTAAAAATAAATCTTTTATTAACATACTGCAAAAATCTATCAACTCTACAAAAAGTCTAATAATAAATAATCAAAACAATTGATTTAGCGCTTGATTCGCTCTAATCTGAGCCGATAGATTCACGTCTAATCTGAGTACTTACGCTCTGAGTTGTTCGCTATATGCGCGATCTAAAAGCTTGTGTGCTTTGCGCTGTCTTTGCTCTAAGTTGTTATCTGCGTTGTATTCGCTTAAGATGTTCTCTGCGCTGTATTTAGACTTTTTAAAATTTTAGATTTTTGTAGAGTTGATAGATTTTTATAAACTTTAATGGCATCCCATGGAATTGTAAGACGAATTATATTGACTTCATTAGATTTCTAAAGAGGTTTTTGTACGGACTTTTAAATATAAAACTAAAACTTTGGATACCACCAAACTTTTATGGAGTTCATAAATGTGTCAATTGAATACCTCTGGATTTTTAAAATCAATCGAAATCTATAAAAATCATTAAAAGTCGTTGATTGAATACACCCCCATAAAAGAATCTACCTTTTTCACAATTGCATAATTCAGCCATTTGCATGTAGTCATGTACCAGTTGGTTTAAAAGAATCTACCTTTTCCACAATTGCATAATCAGCCCCCTGTTATTATTTGATTTCTCGCTGAACAATAAGGTAGAACTGAGGTTTATTTGTTTTTAAGTATGTAAGTCAACAAGAAATTTCCTTACTTGTCCAATTTCTAATGAATCAAGATAACAATTTGTTCCGATATAAATCGTAATGATAAAATCTGGTTTACCACGCCCTGATAACACATATTTTCATCCTCTAAAGTGTCACCTAAAATGAATTTCATATTTTATCGCCTGAAGTTGACATGCTCCTATGTCTAAGCTCGAAAATGTATTTTTCAGTTTGCATATACTTCTGGATTACTTTTCGGGATATTAACACCCTCTTCCTTTGAATTGTTAGTGTTATAAGTAAATTTCTTTCCACCAAGGATACGCTGCGTGAATAAGTTGGTTTTTCTGGCTTTGGTCAACATGAGTCCACACGAAGTCTACTGAAGATTTCTTGCTTTCTTTCTTTCGTTCTTTGTTTTTTTATAAAATTTGGGTAATTAGAACAGATTGGCAAAAGCGTATCACACTTTTGAAAATTGTTCTTGGGCTATATTATATTTCCACATTTATGTTTGCTTACTTAATCTTTCTCCAATTAGCATTTATTGATCCAAGGAGGTGCAATCTTTGTTTTGCTTCACTTTCAAGTTTCTGATACAAATATTCTGCAGGTGCTGGAGAATTTTCGAGGCAATGTACAAACACGGTTAAAAAAATTGAATGAGGGTGTAGTCCAAGCGACATTACTGGCATTGGCTGGACTGAAACGCCTAAACATGACAGAAAATGTTACCTCCGTTCTGTCCATAGATGACATGCTTCCTGCTGTAGCTCAAGGGGCTATTGGAATTGCGTGCAGAAGTGATGATTTAAAGATGGTACGTTCATGCAACCAGATATGTTAACTCCTTTTTCACAAAATATTTGCTCGTGAATATAAAAATGTTGAATTTTAGAAGTCATTTGATGGAGAACTGTTTCTGCCCAGATTAAATACTTAGCATCCTTGAATCATGAGGATACTAGACTGTCAATCTCATGTGAGAGGGCTTTTCTTGAGAAATTAGAGGGATCTTGCCGAACTCCAATTGCTGGATACGCCTGCAGAGATGAGGATGGAAACTGCATTTTCAGAGCATTGGTGGCATCACCTGATGGAACTCGAGGTATGCTCGTAGACCATGTGTTCCTCATCCTAAACCAGCTTCATATGACTTTATGGTGCGGCTTATAAGATTAGAGGGCTCTCCTATCAATAGGTTAATGTTTTTGGGTTTGTATGGCATAAAATATATAAATTGGATGATCTTGCCACAGTAATCATCTAGTTGTCACATATTTCACGTCCTGTGCGCAAGAAACGACTTTCTGACATTCTTCTCTTTTTTCGTGTGCTATCCCCGCCAGTTCTTGAAACCTTCCGAAAAGGGCCATATGCTTTTGAAGATATGATAAAGATGGGCGTAGACGCCGGCGAGGAACTTCTGTCACGAGCTGGTCCAGGTTTCTTCAATCAATAGCTTGTGGTCGAAGTGTGGGCCATTTGAGCACATTCTTACCTAGGCCTTTCATTCTCCATGTTGTAGTAGAGGTAAAATTTTTGTTCGTTATATCGTAGTTTAGCATCTTGCTCTACGTTGTCTCCCAACTGAGTTTTCAAGGAGCGATTGCTATTATTTCCTATCATGACCTGATTGATTGACAATATATAAGTTAGTGTAGCAAATAATGGATTCAAATGTCAAATCTAAATATGATATAGTTACAATGAATTTAGATTAATTATAAAAATAATTTTGTTCATATAATATAATCTCTTGTAAATAGATTATTGGCATGCTAAGTGAAACAAAACCTTGAAAACGAAGGGCTATGATGAAATAAAATCCAGCATTTACGTTTTTTCTTCTTCCATTTTTATTATTAAAACTATTAGTTTTAAAATTAATTCTCATTCTTCCTATGACTATTGTTATTATTTATATTTTAGAAAAGATTAATGAGGCACTAGTACTTACAATTTTTAGTGCAAATAATCAATCATCTATAGTCCAATTTCTCGAATTCAATAATAGATAAGTTTATCATCTGTTACTCCAGTATATTTAGCTGACAAGGAATTCTCAGGTAATTGGTTTTAAAATAAAGTTTTCAGTTCTTTTTTGGCATTTCATATCTTTTATATAAAAAATTGGGTGTTTAGTTACAAAATATTGCTTATTATTTTCAGAAAATTTCTTAAAACATAGGAATGAACTCTCAGCATAACATCGTAAAATAGTAAAACTAACCCGGCAATTAGGGCGATCATAGTTTTAGAAGCAGTCGAACCGCCACGAGAATTAAACTGCACATAATTAATAAATTCTAAACTACACCGTATATATGTTATATTTATATTTTTGTAATATTTCATGGGCATTAGTAAACATGTAAGTTAGAGATGAAACATGTAAGTTAGAGATGAAACATGTAAATTAGAGATGACTAATTTCTTGACTGTATAAAATGTCAAATTTAAAACAAAAAGGAAAGCAACCATTTAATTTCTACCCTACTTTGTTTTTCACTGAGCTCATATACCAGTGTTAATTATATTTATCATGCTTAATTTTGAACACATTATTTAAAATTAAAATCCTATTTTATTTGGAAAACTATATTGATCTAGTACCAACGAACCACACTGGCGACTGGACTTGATAAAAGGTTGTGCCGGGTTTCGATCCCGATACTTAGTCAGCACATCGAGCCGCATAAAAATACCTGATCCATCAGCCCTCTTTTCGCTCGATTGTTTAACATAAACCCCTTAGGGTATAACAACCCAACCCGTTTCCACATTCTTTTGGAATTTCACGGGTTATTTAAAAATATATGATCTGATTCAATTTTATTTAAAAGGAAGAAAGTTTACCTTTTTGTTTTAAAAGAAAAGGTACGGATTTTCAGACAACAGTTAAATTGGTTAATAATAATAATGTTTAAATATTTATTTTATTGGTTAATTCATGATGTCCCCACCAACCACACAAGTCATTGTTGTTGTGGGTTCTTCTTTGTACTTTTGATCCCTCGAAAACAAAGGAAATATTGACAGAAAGATCAAAAGAAAGAGTAAGTTGTATTGAAAAGATTATGGACTGGAGTTTTATTATGTTGGTTCGTGTATGGGTCGTTGATAATGTTGGGTCAAGTCTTTGGTCTATTTTCATGTTGTTGGGGTGAGTTTGGTCGAATTGTATCTTCAGCTAAGTCCAGTCATATCATTTGTTGTGTTGAGTGTCATGTCTAGGTTGAGTTTCTGGTCGATGTTTTTGGGTTGAGTTTAATCATTTATGGGCCAAGTTCGATTATTTTGGGTTGAGTTTGATAATTTTTTGGCCGAGTTCGATGATTATGGGTTGAGTTCATTAATTTCTAGGTCGTGTGTTTTTATTGAGTTAAGATTTTGACGCTATTTTGCTGAATCCTGAAATCTAACAAATTTTATATATTTTTGTAGGTTATACCAACGACCGTTGTTTTTCAGTATGATGGTGAATGGAAAAGTAACGAAGACGATATCCCTATATTTAAATGGTATCCACGGTCTAGTGGTAAGTTGACAGTAATTCCCGAAAATTTTTCGCTTTGGCTTGACTTAGAAAACATAAATTCGAAATACGCTTATACTCAAAATATTGGTTTTACAACAATCGAAAACCAACAACAGCAACAAGAACTAACAATTACAAGCATTGAGTATCCCAAATAAATACAGACTCAAATCTTAATACAAGACAACTGGGGCATCCCCCGACGACAACTACAATATATATATATATATATATAATATAATTAACTAGGACACTCTATCCACCTCTCGGGACACCTCCAGCTGAGTCACCTCCACGACCAGCTGAGAAATCTAGGTAACCTGAACAACACACAAATAACCAAACAACCAGCCCCAGAGGGACAGGGGTCAAACCCCAGTACGAAGAGCAAATCAAACAGCTAATAGACGGCAGCAAATATAAATGAATGTGCTATGTATGAGAACAGCAGAATGCAAAGGCAACATGCTACAAACGAATCAGGAAGCCAAAGGAGCTCGAATAACCAGCTCAGCAGTTGTTCACAGATCAAATGAATGGGATGGAGTGGCCACATAGCGTGAGAGAGCGTGGTAGCTATCCACTCGTCTCAACACAATGTACCAGACGCATAAACCATATCACTCAACATGTTGTTGCCAAGCTCATGAGAGCATGGTAGCTGTCCACTCGTCTCATAACGGCTAACAACTAGATCAGCAGGGAGATGAGGAGCACGGTATTGTCGCTCGTCCTCAACAAAACATCCTGGTACACACGGGTTAGCACAACAATACACTGCTAACAAGATATGAGCTCAACAGGAAAGATGCGTGTATGCCAATGCAACAACTTACAATAATCAGCACATAGACTAAGCAGTAAGCACAACGATACGATATCATACACATTGCACACATATCAGCAGACATACACATATATCCAAGCTTATCCCAAAGCTGTAATACAAGCTCAAATCCGTACCTTAGCTTCTGTGCTACAATTACCACAACAAGAGTCCCGAATAACTCAGATCTGAAACCTGAACAAAAGAACTAATTGGCCAGAATACGAACAAACGACATAGTGTAACTTCTTCGCGTCCCTCTTCTAGCTGCTCAAAGCCCTCGAAAGCGGTACAGGAAGAAATATCTTCACAAGAGGAACTCAACGCTACCAATCTTGCTCCAAGCTACGTTGTCTACCACCGGGAATCGGAAGAGATAAGGTTCGATGAACAGTAAGGGTTTCGCTATAGTAGAGGGTATGTTTACGGGTAAGTGTTAGGAGAAGAATGACGATCGCACGGTCAACGTCTTCTATTTATATAACTCAAATCTGCTGAGATCTGGTGAACAGTAGCCACCGATAACTCAGGCTCAGATCTGTTACCAACTCAGATCTGAGCACCATACCAGATTTGACTCATCTACGCTATCTCAGATCTGTCTACCACCAGACGACGTCGCACAGAAGTCCCACTCAGATCTGACCAACTCACTAGTCTCTCTCTCTCCCAGCTGGTCTACTGTTGCGCCCGGTGCCGGATCCGGATCGCGCTCCCGGGGTGCAGCGGAAGTTTCAAAATTTTGTGCCCGGGGTAGCTAATACAAGAGTAGTTCTAGAAATATAAACAATTTAAAACACAAACGGTTAGAGTAGATGCCCAACTAGCCAACTTCTGGCGTGTGGGTTTATAGACTCTTGTATATGACAATCTTTATGTATGATATTCGCATTTATTCATATGGCATTCTTTACTTTCATTGTGTGTATGATGATTTACAATTCCGTTGAGTAAAGACCTAGAATGCACTAAAGTGTATGTTAGAT
>KV019702.1:13217-23648 GCA_001598015.1 Dorcoceras hygrometricum | reverse complement strand
AAGCAATTTCGTCCGGCCACCGTGCACAGGTCGCGCGGCCAGCGCGCGACGTGAGGTTCCCCATCGCGCGACCAGCGCGCGATGGTGTCGCGCGCGCAACAGCGCGCGCGCGACGTGGTGGTCGCCGCCGCGCAAGGCGGCGGCCCGGCGACTTGCTTCTCCGATTTCGTTTCCGATCTGAAATTAAATGAGTTAGATACAATAAGGCACAATTCGTATGATCAGATCCGGGAAACCATTGCTCTGATACCACTGTTGGGGATCCGGATCCGCCCCCCGGTCAGGCAGCGGAAGAACAAAAATTTAGAGAACCGGGAGGCGATCAATACGAAGAACAATTCTACATGTATCAGCATACATAGGGTGTTTCAGGCGTGTTACCTCGCTGGCACTTGTGCCTGGCTCCAACCGGTGTTTCAAGAACCCGGCGCTTATCGGTTGATTGCGGTAGTTACGTCAATCCGGTCCACGACCAGATCCAAGACTCCTTCGTCAGACTGCACTAGAAGTCCTGACGAGATCAGCACGATCGGATTCTCCACGAAAAACTAGGCCGGAACAAAATTCCGGCGAAGTTGGGCGACGGCGCACGGCGGCGGCGGCGGCGGCGGCGTGGTCGAGAGAGGAGAGGGAGGGTGGCGGCTGATTTGCTAAGTAGGTTTAGGTTATTATGACCTTGTTCTTTGATTAAGTCACTTAGTCTTAATTAAATAGACTTCAAGTTGGACTTGGGCCGGTCCAACGGGCCCGGGTCCAAATGACGATATCTATCGCTGTGACTTCATCGCAACTCCGATCGCCGATCAGATCGGACCAATCGACTCAGTTTCCAAAACTGAATGTTATGATGTGAAAAACAATTTTTCAGATCATCAAACCCTAAATAGCAAAATGACCGTTTTGCCCCTCAACAGAGTCAAATCCCGGTTTGACCCCTGTTGACTTTTAGGAAGTCGCACTTCCCGAAATCCTCTTCTCGTGCTCAACACATTGAGTTGAGTATCCGAGTGGGAGTTTCGAATCCAGTACTTGTGTGACCCTCAATGGTTCAGGGATACAGCTAGCCGTGGGCCCACAACCATTGTGGCTCCGGAATCATAATTCCGGACCTGCCCAACGGATCATGGTAAAGCGTCTAGCAACATCGCCCCATGATCCCCTAGGTATCACTGATAGTGCCTGCAAGAACCAGTCGGTCGTGGTTAGCGTACTGTACGGTCCTTTCAATCCATATATCCCGATCAGATCAACGACCATTGGTAAATCGAGAGTCGCTAGAGATCCGATAGCTATGCATACATCTTGGAGATCAAATAGTGACATCGCGAGTGTAACTAGGTAAACACATTTACCTAAAACACTTGTAGTACTCTGGCCAGAGATTTGCACACTATTATCCCCTCAGATAACATAGGATATCCACGCATGTCTGCGAGCGGTGAATCCTCGACAACGATGCATCGACTCCTACATGCATCGGGGTCTCACCCAATCCCGACGCCTGGTGACCCCAAGTGAGTCGGAAAACGGGTCAAAGTGAGACGCCTATCATGTAGAGTCTCAATGACGTTTCGAGTCGTGAGGACTAATCAGTACAACCAAGACCTCGGACTTATCCACTCGACAAATGGTAACCACTTGGAAAGTCCGAAGGAGGGTAGTTTGATAGATCACCAGGTCACTATCTATCTGCATGCTCAGAACATCACAATGTTACCTACCAATGAAACATGGTACTTCGCATCGCAGATACTAGTCTCGAACTCGGGCGGCCTTATCCTCATTTTGACGGCCCAATCGACTAGGAACATGTTCAGAATGCACAGCGACTATTAGATGTGTTTCATGATAGCCGTCATACCCACTATCACATCTAACATACGCTTTAGTGCATTCTAGGTCTTTACTCAACACAATTGTAAATCATTACACACATAATGAAAGTAAAGAATTCCATATAAGAAAATGCGAATATCATATATAAAGATCGTTTGTACAAGAGTCAACAAAACCCACACGCCACAAGTTGGCTAGTTGGGCATCTACTCTAACACCGATATGGTACAGACTGCTGACAGGACGATATCTGATGATGAGTCCATGACTATTGAGGAACACTTGTCGACAATTCCCGACGGTTCCTCATTGCCTTCCACTACTGGCGAAGTAACTAAAATTCAGTTTGGAAAGAGTATCACAATCAGGGTAGTCGATGAAGGAGACTGGTACAAGGCCAGTCTTCCCAAGATTCATGTTGCTGATAAGGGGAAGGCGCCCCTTCAGGAGAGAGATCCAATCAAAGGGAACGGGCCAAGGAAATATTTTCGCTGATTATTGCAGATATTGAGTTGCTTGTACAGTTGCGGGAAAAAGTCATAGATGAAGTATATGCATTCCTTAATTCCTTCAGTATTAAGAGGTTATATTTTTTGAAATTGGAAGAGATGTATGCAAAGGAGGAAATGGTCTTGAATTGGGCGCAAACAGATTCTACCAGAGTAGCCCTTCAAAGGAGGATGCACATACTGACCAAGTTTAGAGAACTATTACTCCGAAAATTTTTAGAGGCTAGGAAGACAAATTTTGTTCATGGTGAATCATCTTCCGCCATCGATCTTAAGGTATTGGCTATGTTATCCAACCTTCATTTTTTTGTCCTGGAAGAGTTGAAAACGGAGATGCAAGCACATGGTCTTAGATGGGAAATGACATGTTGTTCTAGAATTTTTGAAGGTAAAAAGCTTGATCGTGGTGTTGTGATCGCCGGATCAAACACTAATATTCGATCTTCATGTTGGATTCGAACCATGATCCGTGTTGATGGATCTTGGGTTATTGAACCATGTGCCGATTACTTGAAGCCTTTACCTCGGCGCATCGTTCGTAATGAAATTTTGCCTCAAATTTCTTATGTAGATACTCTTCCTCATGTCAGTGATTTCTTTAAGTTGCTGCAGAAGATATGGGCCGATGTGTGTATAGAAGCGGCATAATTCTTTGTGTCTGGTAAACTTCTGCCAGTAGGTTCACTCAATATTTGCCGCACTCTTGCTGTTGTTGAGCCAGCTCAAGATTTTGGTTATCGCCGGCCGACCGTCACAACTTGGGGTTGGTCCCAACTATGTTCAACCTTTCTCAGATATAGTTTGTTTGATGGACTGCAAAAATTTAATTTCAGCATTTTCCGTTCAGCTTTTGTTTCGGTTAGACCAGTTTTGGGAGCTGCTAATATTTTTGATACAATTGTACAGATAGCACCAGTTAAAAATTTAATTTCAGCATTTTCCGTTCAGCTTTTGTTTCGGTTAGACCAGTTTTGGGAGCTGCTAATATTTTTGATACAATTGTACAGATAGCACCAGTTTCTTTTCTACAGCTATAGCTCTTGACCCAGATGTACAAATGGATGATATTCAGCATTCAGATTCTATCTCAAATTCTTCTTCCACCTGTGAAAAGTTGGATTTTTATGTGAGCAGTCCTACGGATGAAGAAACTTCTGCCGATCAACTTGATTTTTCTGTTGCCACACCTGTTGTTAGAATTACTTCTGCTACTTCTCAGATCTCTCAACCGGCGCCTGCCGATCCGATTTATTTGCCTACTGCTAGTCTCACAAGTATCTCGGAATCTTTTGACGACCTCAGGGCCTCCATTTCTCGGATTATTGCTAATCAAACGAAGGATTCTAGGAGGATGGGTGACTCTCAGAGCGAAGTTATGTCTAAGATCAATCATCTCGAGAGAGCCCTTCTCGACGCTCTATCTCAGAAAAATTTGACTTTCCGAAGTCTGTTCCAAAGTGTTCGACAAGAGGCTCATAATCAAGCAGATGTACTCTTGCTTGGACTGAAAGCTGTTCGTGCTCAGAATGCCATTTTGTCGACAGATTTAGCAGATGTTCGAAAGGAGGTCATGTTAGAGTAGGTGCCCAACTAGCCAACTTGTGGCGTGTGGGCTTTTGACGACTCTTTGTGTAAAACAATCTTTGTTTATGAAATTCACATTTTATATATGGCATTCTTTATCATTTATTTTATAATGTTAACAATCGTGTTGGATAAAGACCTAGAATGCACCATAGTGTATGTTAGATGTGATAGTGGATATGATGGCTATCATGAAATACATCTAATAGTCACTGTGTATTCTGAACTAGTTCCTAGTCGATTGGGCCGTCAAAATAAGGATAAGGCCGCCCTAGTTTGAGACTATCATCTGCGATGTGAAGTACCACGTTTCATTGGTAAGGAACATTGTGATTTTCTGAGCATGCAGATGGATGGTTTGCCTGGAAAACTATCGAGCTACCCTCGTTCGGATTCTCTAAGTGGTTACCATTTGTCGAGTGGAGAGTCCGAGGTCTTGGTTGTATGAATTAGTCCTTACTACTCGAAACATCATTGAGACTCTACATGATTAGTCGCCTCACTTTGACTCATTTACCGTCTCCGTGAGGGTCATCAGGTGTCGAGATTGGGTGAGGTCATGAAGCATGTGGGAGTCGATGCCTTGTTGTCGAGGATTCACCGCTCGCCCTAGTGCGTGGATATCCTATGCTATCTGAGGAGGTAATAGTGTGACAAATCTCTGGCCAGAGTACTCTTGTGCTTCAATGTAAATGAGTTTACCTGGTAGCACTCGCGATGTCGCTATTCTGATCTCCAAGATGTATGCATGGCTATCGAAAACGACTCTCGATTTACCAATCTGGTAGCACTCGCGATGTCGCTATTCTGATCTCCAAGATGTATGCATGGCTATCGAAAACGACTCTCGATTTACCAATGGTCGTTGATTCGATCGGGATATATGAGTTGAAAGGACCGTACTATACTCTAACCATGACCGACTGGTTCTTGCAGGCACTATTAGTGATACCTAGGGGATCATGGGGCGATGTTGCTAGGCGCTTTACCATGGTCCGATGGGTAGATCAGAAAAATGTGTTTTCTGATTCACAATGAGTTGTGAGCCCACGGCTAGCTGTATCCCTAAACCATTGAGGGTCACACAGTGTACTGGTTTACCAATTCCCATGCAGACAAGGATATGGTACTCAAAGTGTTGAGTATAGTAGGAGGAAGGTTGGGAGTATGACTTCCCAAAAGTAGCTAAGAGAGTAGGACTTCCATATTTAGCTAATGAGAGTAAAACCTGTCATATATAGATTTAGTGGTCCGAAAATTTTATTTTGCATCATAATGATCAGTTTTGTAAACTGAGCACATCGGTGATATCTGATCATCGATCGGGATTATGATGACACCACAATCGAGGGAGTCGAACCGAATGTTCACAGTTCGAGTTGAACCGAATGTTCACAGTTCTACTTGAAACGAATGTTCACAGTTCTACTTGAAACGAATGTTCACAGTTTTGTTTACATCAAACTCTTTCCCTCAATCTATAAATATGTCATGCAGGGAGAAAGAAAAAACACACAACAAAAGCTATTCAGCAAATTCTCCCCTTCTCCTCCTATCCCTCTTCCCGCCGCCGCCGTCGCACTTCGCTGAGATCGTCCTGGCGAGGAGGTTCTGCTCGCGAAATATTCATTGGGATTCTAGTGCATTCCAACGAAGGAACTGGAAACCGGTCGTGGACCTGATTAGGAGCAACCAAAGAAGTGCTATTTCCATTCGAGAAATAGTCGGAGCCAGGCGCCTAGTCGCCAGACAGGTATATTCTAAACATCCTATGAATGTTTGAATTATTATATAGGTGTATTGACCATTCCCGGGCTCCTAAATTTTTAAATCTTCCACTGCGCCCCGAGAGCGGGATCCGGATCCGCCGCTGCGCCAACAATGGTATCAGAACTGTGGCTCGGATCTATCAATACACCTTATTCTGCCTGAATTGCACCAAATCTCATTTTTAAAAAAAAAAATTTTCCGGACACAAGCCGCCGCGCCCGCCACCGCGAACTGGTCACACAGGTGGACGCCTCCCCATGCGTACACATTGCGCACAGCGTGCAGCACGCATGTGGGCAGCGTGCGCACACCCGCCGCCCCACCTGAGCGAGCTGGTCGCGCAGGTGGCTGCCCCCCCGTGCGCACACGTTGCGCACAGCACTCATGCTGCACGCGTGCGAGCGGCGACGCACCGCCCGTGCGGCGGTTCCGGGGTGGATATGCGGTGTTGATTTTTGAATTCTAGCATTTTTCGGGCCTGTCCCGGGCGGCCCGAGTTGTTTTTGGGCCAATACTTGCTATTGGGCCTTTTTGGTTGGACCAAAATTAATTTTTGAAAATTTTGAGATATTGGGTCTAAAATTGTTTTAAGCCCAAAATTGATGCAATTAAAATAACAAAATAAGATTTTATTTATAAAAAATGATTTTATATTTAAAATATGATTTTGTTGGATAAATCAAATTTGATTATTTTATTTATGTCAATTAATTGAGTTAATTGTATAGATTATGTTTGGGATGATCGAGGCCGTGCCCAATGTGTTAGGTGTATGCTAGGTTTTACAATTTTGGTTGTAATATTATTGAAATCAATTCAAAGTGGGCCTGATTTATGGCCCGTTCCCACCCCTTTAAAATGTATCCCTATTTGTCATGGTTATTTAAATATTTTGGTTGTAATATTATTGAAATCAATTCAAAGTGGGCCTGATTTATGGCCCGTTCCCACCCCTTTAAAATGTATCCCTATTTGTCATGGTTATTTAAATGTAAATATTAGACTTAGTGAGAGGGTAATTTTGAAGATGGTGGAGATGATGATCAAAGATATTGAAGACCAAAGACTTGTAAAACTGGAAGCTTATGTAATAGGATTGCAATTGCATACTGCATGTTACCTAGGATTGGACCTAGATTCGTGCTTGGCAACCACGGATCGCATAGCTCGCGCTCATCGATCATCCCAATTATATATGTGATATATATCTGTGGAATTCGCATTTTTTAAATTTGATTTAAAATTATTGAGACCAAATTTCAAAATTAAAATCCCTCATTTTAAATTTGATTTAAAATTTATATCAAAATTAAAAGTTTATTCGATAAGCTAAAGGAATTTAAATATTGTTTAAAATTTCCTACCTTTCATCAACAATGGGTGTACATCGATGCTATCCGTATACATGGCCCGACTCATATTATTGAGGGGGTTATGTATACCGGAAAGTTGTACACGTCATTGACACTTGCTGTGAGTTGGTTGGAACTCCCTTTAACGTTGGCTCATAGTTGGAACTCCCTTTAACGTTGGCTCATATTATTGGGGACATTAAGGGGACCGTCCATCACAACTCAACATTAATGGGTCATCTTGACACGTGATAGTAATCGACATCATATTATTGGCCCTTACTGGACGTGAGGTAAATACATGGAGGTTGCACCTGTTGCAATTGGGCTCTACCTTTTGAGGGTCATGGTTGGCTGATATTATTCGGGACCATGATTTCTTGATTGGACTCTGTGTACCCACTAAGGAAACTTGCTTTCTCGATTTCATTAGAGGGTGGTGAAATCGTTAGAATAGTGGGAGGGTAATTCATAAAACTAAATGACCATGTTTTATGTCTTAGCATTTTTCATGAATAGTCAATAATGAATGTCTATTTTTTTCAGTATAAACTGCTTTCATTATGTCTTCGATCAAAAATCCACTTGCTGCTATACTGGATAGCAACAAGTTCACTGGCTTAAACTAACGAGATTGGCTTCGAAACCTCAAGATTGTCTTGGCTTCGGAGAAACTTCTCTACACGCTAGAGAAGAACCCTCCGAAGGAAGTCTCTGCCAATGCCAGTCCTGAGGAGCTGGAAAAGCTGGACAAATGGTGGATGACGAGCTTAGGCACGGTGCTATATGATAGCATCTATGTCCAACGAAATGCAGCGGGGGTTTGAGAAGACGGAGTATGCTGCTGGCGGGTTTGAGAAGACGGAGTATGCTGCTGGCATACACCTTCATCTCAAAGAGCTGTATGGGGAGAACTATCGGACTGAGAGGTTCATTACTGTCAAGGAGCTCATGAAGAGCCGCATGCGCGAGGGGACTTCGGTCCGTGAGCATGGGGTCAGTATGATTGGGCTCATTGAGAAGCTAGTGGGCCTTGATATCTCGCTTCCATATGAGCTGTCTGTAGATCTGCTTCTCCTCTCCCTGCCTGCTGCGTTCGACCCCTTTGTGGTCAACTTTAACATGAACAAGCTGGAGGCCACCCTTGAAGAGGTGGTAAACATGCTTGTCGTGTTCGAGGGGACCACATGACATGAACAAGCTGGAGGCCACCCTTGAAGAGGTGGTAAACATGCTTGTCGTGTTCGAGGGGACCATAAAGAAGGACAAGCCTCCTTTTGGTTTGGGCCGTCATACCCACTATCACATCTAACATACGCTTTAGTGTATTCTAGGTCTTTACTCAACGCAATTGTAAATCATTACACACATAATGAAAGTAAAGAATGCCATATAAGAAAATGCGAATATCATATATAAAGATTGTTTGTACAAGAGTCTATAAAACCCACACGCCACAAGTTGGCTAGTTGGGCATCTACTCTAACAGTTTCATCGCTGGTCGTGGAGTTGATCCAGCTTGTAGCGCCCCAAAAATCTTTAGGACCACATATTTGAGCATTTTCTATTTTAAGGGTCTATTTGATATTGCAGTTTCAGCCTTAAGTTTATTTTAATTGTTTTAAAAAGTTGATTTTCAGTTGTTGTTTTGAGGCATGACGCGGACGGTTTCCAGGCAGCTGTCGCCCGAGCGCAAACACGAGCATATTTCAGCTTTTGGTTTGAAATGCCATCGGCTTGACAAAAATAATTCCTTTTTAAAAGTTCTGGTAAAGTTTTCAAATGCAAAACAGTGGTAAGGAGTATTTGACAAATTCTTTTGAAAAGGACACGGGTTGGTAGGATTCCATGCCTACTCGAGTGTTAATACCTACTACAAATCATATCTCGTATATGATTGTTTTGGTAAGCAAGAAAGTTTCATTGTTGTCCAGAAATTTCCCTCTTTTTCTCCAAAAACTTCAAGGTGCTCGTGGTGGTGCTTGTGGAGAACTCCTGTCGAGACCGGCTGCTCTTGTGTTTCGTGGTAAAGGCAAGTAAAGGCCGATTCTTTCTACGCCATTTTAAAGCATATATATTGTTCCAGTGCATGATTGTTGCCTGTTTATGTTAACGATAAGTTATGTTCATGTTTAAACATGTTTAAGAAAATTTAAGAATGACGGGTCCAAAGTTATGTTTCTGTTTCAAAGCTTTTACAGAGTGCTTCGATAAAGAAGAGGATGATGTTGTTTTAAAAATAAAACGCTGAGCAGTCGGGTTTAAGTGATTCCATGTTCAGGAAAAGTTCTTCTGATGAAATTCATCTTTAAACCATTAGTCTTCGCTTCAGCTGATGTCTTCTACATCCAAGTCTCCCAGATGTTCTAAGAAAGTTAGATGTTTAAAAGTACGATGAAGTTAGCTTTGATTCCAGTATGTTCAAGAATGCTCTTTCTTGCTGTAGTTGTAATGTTAGAATTTGATGATTTTGTAACCAGTAGTTGTTAAATTGAATCAGTGTAAAGTCTGGTTTAATGGACAACGGCTGGTAACAAAATCGTTGTTTTGATATTACAAAGATAGCTAAATTTTCAAGTAGATGCACTGTTCACCAGCAGCTGCGTTTCCTTTGTTTTAGAACCAGCAGCTGCGTTTCCTTTGTTTTAGAATCAGCAGCGGCGTCGTTTTGTAAAACCAGCATGTACCATTCTTTTTTAGAACCCAGCAGGTACCATTCTTTGTTAGAAACCAGCAGGTACTCTTCTTTACGAGAAATCAGCAGATGCATTTCCCAGTTAAAATTCAGTCGATGCACTGTTCACCAGCAGGTGCCTTCCTTTGTTTAGAAACCAGCAGTCGTGTTTCGTTATTTTAAATCCAGCAGTTGCACTGTTCCTTTGAGGCACTGTTCATGTAACTGGTTGCTATGTTGCGACTGGTTGCGATGTTGCGACTGGTTGCTAGGTTGCGACTGGTTCCTTTACCTTGCGTCTGGTATTGTGTATTGCGACTGGTTCCAGTGTCTTGTGACTGATTTATATATATACCCAACTACCGATATATACCTAACGTCTGATTCTTATACCAACAGCTGAATTTGTTATTCCCGTTGCGTCGACAGCTGAGTTGACCAACAATTGTTCACTTCTAAAGTACTATTCCTATAGTGTCAGCAGTCACCCGATAGCACTATTGTTCCAAAGTCACGTCTGTTTCACTGTTAGTATCCTTGCAGCTGTTTTACGATAACAATATTGTTTCCTTTACCAACAGCTGATTCCTTTTAGCGATAACGGTGAACAGTAAAGATCTGGTTTGTTTCCCAGTATAGTTCCACTTTGTCGCGTCTGTTTCTTTTCCAGCGATAAGTTCAGTAGGTGAACCCGATACTCAGTAAA
>KV019700.1:4265-17170 GCA_001598015.1 Dorcoceras hygrometricum | reverse complement strand
ATATGACTCAACACACAATTACATCATTGTAACCCTAAACCTAAAATCAGCCGCCACCCTCCCTCTCCTCTCTCGACCACGCCGCCGCCGCCGCCCAAACTTCGTCGGAATTTCGTTCCGGCCTAGTTTTTCATGGAGAATCCGATCGTGCTGATCTCGTCAGGACTTCTAGTGCAGTCTGACGAAGGAGTCTCGAATCTGGTCGTGGACCGGATTGACGTAACTACCGCAATCAACCGAGAAGCGCCGGGTTCTTGAAACACCGGTTGGAGCCAGGCACAAGTGCCAGCGAGGTAACACGCCTGAAACACCCTATGTATGTTGATACATGATTGTTGATTTTTCGTATTGATCGCATCCCGGTTAAATTTTATTGTTCTTCCGCTGCCTGCCGGGGTGCGGAGAATCTGGTCGTGGACCGGATTGACGTAACTACCGCAATCAACCGAGAAGCGCCGGGTTCTTGAAACACCGGTTGGAGCCAGGCACAAGTGCCAGCGAGGTAACACGCCTGAAACACCCTATGTATGTTGATACATGATTGTTGATTTTTCGTATTGATCGCATCCCGGTTAAATTTTATTGTTCTTCCGCTGCCTGCCGGGGTGCGGATCCGGATCCCCAACAACAAGTTCAATGGTAAAATGACCTCAAGGACCGAGGAGAACTGGTGGTGCCAAGACATTAGAGACGTTCCAAGATGAGCCCTTTCCTAAGGTCCCGAGATGGAAAATATTGGTGGTATCAAGAGTATCCCCCACAATGAGTCCTAAATGAAGAATTGAATTTAGGGTTATGTGGAGTAGTGGTGGGGACCTGAGGTTCAAATATGTGTTTCTGAGGAAAAACCATGATCCATGTGAATTTATACTGCAGTCGATGATTAAGTGAATTTGGATGATTGAGATAAATTCTAGCTCGATACCCGAGGCGATGGTTGATGTTCTAGAGATAATCAGAACCGTTCGATGCACGAGTGATCGGACGATTGTGGTTCTGCCCAAACTTCTATAAATATGCAGAGCTTCCCATTTCATTTTCACCTTTGTTCTCTTACCGTGTCCAAATTGTGCCAAAATTCTTACTTTTTTCCTGAGCTCTCGAGTTGTTTCTTACTTTCTACCGACCTAATTTCCATATTTCCAAACTTGTAAGTTTGTAGTTTTATTTTGACAAAAAAATTTGTCCCCTGATAGTAGTGTAGTTAGGAGGACAGCCGAGTCTCTAGATTCTCCCTGCTCACCAGGGTCTAGCAATGAAGAAGGTGGTACCCTACCGCTCGGGATGTCCACATGGCTAGGTTAGGTAAAATAGCTTGAGAAGAAGCTGAGCTTGCCTCTTCGGGGTGCACATGGTATGAATTAAAAGCCTTGAGCCTTAGGGAGTCAGATATTAATCAAATTAGGGATAATTCGGGGATGAACAATAGATATGAGGTTATTATTCCCGACGTAGGTGACCGAGCTCAATGCCCTCCACCCGATTTCCACACTTTTTATATTAAAAAGACAGATATGGGTCTTCAATTTCCCATCCCTAGATATATTGTAGAATTATGTAGGCACATCATGGTCAGTCCTTTCCAGAACTCATATATCTTCCTCTTAGCTTTAGGAGTTTTGCTAAAAAAATTTAAAGTCCCCCTCTCGACCTATACTCTGATGCAGCTTATTCAGGTTAATAGGTTAGGGCCTGAAATTTCTATATTTCCAACAAGATGGAGCTCAGGTTTGTAGGAGGGAGCCCGAGCTCCCACAAATGGTGGATATGTAGGTATTTTTATGTTAAGCGCAATGTGATAGGATCAATATGGATCGAAAACAGGTTTAGGAGTTCAGAAGAGGGGTTGAATGAACTCCTTGAGATTTTAAATTTTCTAAACCTTAAAACAATTTTTACAAGCGTCTCGCTTAACTTAAATCTGTGTGTTACCAGATTTAAGGTATCTCAGTCCAAAAGCTGATTTCTCGACTAACAGTAAATATGCAGAAATAAGTCGATTAACCAGTGAACAGTGTAAATGCAAATACGATGCAAATTAAAAGTGCAAGGGTCAGAGTTTGTTTCTGGAAGTTCGGATATCAAATCATACGTCTCCCCTTCTTCCTTTGCAGGAAGGTATCATTAGAATAATTTGATGCACACAGCTTCTGTCTACACCCAGTCACCGAGCCACGCTCCATGAACTCCTAGCTATCACCAATACACACAGACGCAGCTGCTGTTTACAACTAGCTTGGTTTTTCTCAAACGGCTTCACGTAGCACGTTTGTCACAGACTCAAATTTGAATAATACAATGAAGTACAATATAATGAGTGTTGCAAATCTTCTGGTTCTTATATCAACAAGAACTGTTTACAAAGGTGAACGAGAAGATATCTCGAAGGTAAAACTATGAAGGCTTGAACTTGAAAGTTTTTCAAGATTGAGATTCTGGGACTTGGGAT
Source organism: Dorcoceras hygrometricum (assembly GCA_001598015.1). Taxonomy (NCBI): domain Eukaryota; kingdom Viridiplantae; phylum Streptophyta; class Magnoliopsida; order Lamiales; family Gesneriaceae; genus Dorcoceras; species Dorcoceras hygrometricum. The sequence continues at coordinate 14,721 of KV019700.1, read as the reverse complement.
ATTTTCGATCGAATACTTTTTGAAATCCCAAAGTGAGGAAAAAAAGATTTTTCAAATTAAATCACTGAGACCACACAGACTGTGAGAGTGACGACCAAGAGAGAGTTCTTCATTTGAAACTTCAGCTATTTATAATATTTCTCCACAACGGTCAGTAAAAGTAGCCAGTAAAATATTCTCCTCTGCATCGTATCGTACCATGAAAGGTAACCGTGTTCCTCAAGGCTAAATTGTCTTATATACCAAAATGGGAAAACATCGTATAAATCACTCTGCGTGCTATGTACTGTTAGAGTAGATGCCCAACTAGCCAACTTGTGGCATGTGGGTTTATAGACTCTTGTATGACAATCTTTATATATGATATTCGCATTTATTTATATGGCATTCTTTACTTTCATTGTGTGTATGATGATTTACAATTACGTTGAGTAAAGACCTAGAATGCACTAAAGTGTATGTTAGATGTGATAGTGGGTATGACGGCTATCATGAAACACATCTAATAGTCACTGTGTATTCTGAACATGTTCCTAGTCGATTGGGCCGTCAAAATGAGGATAAGGCCGCCCGAGTTCAAGACTAGTATCTGCGATGCAAAGTACCATGTTTCATTGGTAGGGACATTGTGATGTTCTGAGCGTGCAGATAGATAGTGACCTGGTGATCTATCGAACTACCCTCGTTCGGACTTTCCAAGTGGTTACCATTTGTCGAGTGGATAAGTCCGAGGTCTTGGTTGTACTGATTAGTCCTCACGACTCGAAACGTCATTGAGACTCTACATGATAGGCGTCTCACTTTGACCCGTTTGTCGACTCACTTGGGGTCATAAGGCGTCGGGATTGGGTGAGAACCCGATGCATGTAGGAGTTGATGCATCGTTGTCGAGGATTCACCGCTCGCAGACATGCGTGGATATCCTATGCTATATGAGGGGATAATAGTGTATAAATCTCTGGCCAGAGTACTAGAAGTGTTTTAGGTAAATGTGTTTACGTAGTTACACTCGGGATGTCACTATTCGATCTCCAAGATGTATGCATAGCTATCGGATCTACAGCGACTCTCGATTTACCAATGGTCGTTGATCTGATCGGGATATATGGATTGAAAGGACCGTAATGTACGCTAACCACGACCAACTGGTTCTTGCAGGCACTATCAGTGATACCTAGGGGATCATGGGGCGATGTTGCTAGACGCTTTTACCATGATCCGTTGGGCAAGTCCGGAATTGTGATTCCGGAGCCACAATGGTTGTGGGCCCACGGCTACCTGTATCCCTGAACCATTTAGGATCACACAAGTACTGGATTCGAGATTCCGGCACGGATACTCAGCTCAATGTGTTGAGCATACGAAGAGGATTTAGGGAGTGCGACTTCCTAAAAAGTCAACAGAGGTCAAATCGTGATTTGCCGATGTTGAGGGGCAAAACGGTCATTTTGCACTGGGGTTCTGAAAAATGGTTTTTCAGATCATAGTATTCAGTTTTGGAAACTGAGTCGATCGGTCCGATCTGATCGGTGATCGGAGTTACGATGAAGTCTCGGTGATGGGGATGAACCGAATGTTCATCCGTTGGACCCGGGCCCGTTGGGCCGGATCCAAACCCATCACTTAGTCTATTTAAAATAGACTTAGGCTTTAATTGTAAAACACTTAACACTTATACTAAACCCTAAACCTAATATTGGCCGCCGCCCTCCCTCCTCTCATAAGCCACGCCGCCGTGCGCCGCTCGCCGGAAAATTGTTTCCGGCCAAATTTGACGAGGAGAATCCGTCCACGCAGATCTCGTCAGGCCTTCTAGTGCAGGCTGACGAAGGAGTCTCGCATCTGGTCGTGGACCGGATTGACGTAGTCTACCGCAATCTACCGTGAAGTGCCGTTTTTTTTACGAAACCGGTCGGATCCAGGCACGAGTTTCCAGCAAGGTAGCAATCTTAAATGCCCTATGAATGTCATAGCATGTAGTTTTAATCGTATTGATCGTCTCTCGGTATCGTTTTATTTGTTCTTCCGCTGCCTCGCTGGGAGGCGTGATCCGGATCCAAACAGTGGTATCAGAGCCCAGGTTTTCAGATCTGATCAATACATTATGCCTTATTGTATCTAATGTTTTAATTTTTCAGAATCGAATTAAAAATATTGAAGATCGGCCGCCGGCCGCCGCCATGTGCGGCGGCCCCCTCTCCCCGCCGCGCGCATGTGCGCGCGCCTCATCGCGCGTCGCGCGCGAGAACCAGCGCGCTAGTCGCGCTTGGTTGCACGACGACGCTGTTGATTGGACGATGCTTGGTGCCGCTTCACGCGAGGTGGTCGAACGAGGAGGGCGACGATGGCTGGACGTCGGGCGCTTGTCGCACGTTGGCTGGACGTCGAGCGCTTGTCGCGCATCTTGGCTGGACGTCGGGCGTTTCCTCCGCGCGAGGTGGCCGCTTGATGATCGCCGCTCCACGCGATGGTGGCCGACCTGCTGTTGTGCGATGGCGCCGCTGGTCGGGCGACATGCGATGAATTGCGCGCGGCCGTGCGTCGCGCTTGGCGCGACGTCGCGCGCGGCTGCCGTGCGATTTTTCGTGTGGCGCCGTCGCCGGCCGGCCGACGCTCCGGCGATGCTCCGGCGATGTCGTGACGGCTAATTTCTTCTAGGGTTTGGTTCGGGCCTGTCCCGGGCAGCCCGTGAAGTTTTCGGGCCGGTATGCGATATCGGGCCCGTTTTAATCGATTTTGAAATTTTAAGATTTTTGGGCATAAAATTGTTTAAGCCCAATTTGATACAATTAAAATTAGTAAAATGTGATTTTAATTATAAAATATGATTTTATAATGAAATATGATTTTGTTGATTAAAATTCGATTTTATCGACAAAATACGATTTTATTATAAAATACGATTTTATGACTAAAATATGATTTTGCGATAAATAATAGGATTATTTAATTTATGCATGTTAATTAGATTAATTGCATGATTGGGATGATCGAGAGTCGTGCCCAATTTGTTAGGTGTATGCGATAGGTTTTTGTGATTCGGTTTTGTAATATATTTTGATTATCATTTAAAGTGGACCTGTTTGTGGCCCGTTCCCACCCCTTTATAAATGTATCACTTGTATGTCATGGTAAATTTAAATGTAAAGTTACTAGATTTAGTGGGAGGACATCCGAAGACGGTGGACAATGAAGATCAAGATATTGAAGACCGAAGATCTGTAAAACCGAAAAGCTTTGTAATAGGATTGCATTGCATATTGCATTACCCCTAGGATTGGACCCAAGTCCGTGACTGGCAACCACAGACCGCATAGCTCTCGCGATCGATCATCCCAATATTTCTTTATATATGGTGATATATAGTCTAGTTGTATCCGCATGTTGCATGTTTTAAATTTGATTTAAAATAAATGCATGAGACCAAAATTTTTCAAAAATAAAATCCCTCGTTTTAAATATGATTTAAAACTCATATCAAGATAAAATGTTTATTCGATAAACTAAAGGGTATTTAAAAATTGTTTAAATCTCCCTACCTTCCATCAACAATGGGTGTACGTCGATGCTACCCGTATACATGGCCCGACTCATATTATTGAGGGGTCATGTATGCCGGAAAGCTGTCCACGCCATTGACAACTGTTGTGAGTCGGTGGGAACTCCCTTTAACGTTGGCTCATATTATTGGGGACGTTAAGGGGACCGTCCTTCACGACTCAGCATTGATGGGTCATCTTGACACGTGATAGTAAACGGCGTCATATTATTGGGCCCTTACTGGACGTGAGGTGAATACATGGAGGTTGCACCGGTTGCAATCGGAAACTACCTTTTAGGGGTCATGGATGGCTGATATTATCGGGTCCATGATCGCTTGATTGGGCTCCGTGTACCCACTAAAGAAACCTGTTTTCTCGATTTCATTAGAGGGTGGTGAAATCGTTAAAATAGTGGGAGGGTAATTCATAAAAATTAACGACCATGTTTTATGTCTTAGCTTATATCTTATATAGGTAATGATGTATGTCCGTTTTCCTTTCAGTATTACTGCTTATAAAATGGTTTCGATGGAAAACCCGCTCGCTGCTATACTGGATAGCAACAGGTTCACCGGTCTGAACTACCAAGACTGGCTCCGGAACCTCAATCTTGTATTGGCTTCGGAGAAACTCCTCTATACGATAGAGAAGTCCCCTCCGGAGGAAACCCCTGCCAACATCAGCCCTGAGGAGCTGATTACGCTTAACCAATGGCGGGACGACGAGGTTAAAGCTCGATGCTATGTGATGGCGTCGATGTCCAACGAAATGCAACGGCGCTTTGAGAAGACAAAGTATGCCTCTGCCATACTCTTTCATCTCAAAGAGCTGTACGGGGAGAACTCTCGACATTAGAGGTTCACGGCTGTCAAGGAGCTTATGACAAGCCGCATGCGCGATGGGACTTCGGTCCACGAGCATGGGGTTCGTATGATTGGGCTCGTTGAAAAGCTGTCGGGCCTTGATATCGCACTTCCACACGAGCTGTCTGTGGATGTACTTATCCTCTCGCTGCCTGCTGCATTTGACCCCTTTGTGGTCAACTTCAACATGAACAAGCTGGAAGCCACCCTCGAAGAGGTGGTTAACATGCTTGTAGTGTTTGAAGGGACCATAAAGAAGGACAAACCCGTCCTCCTTCTGGGCTCTTCTTCCTCTGCGAAGAAGGGACCCAGACGCAAGAGCAAGAAGCGTTCTGCTCCTGCGAAGGAGGAAAAGTCCGCCAAGAAGCCAAAGGCAAAGGCTTCCAAACCAAACAAGCATGAGGATGTTTGCCACCACTGCCACAAGGCTGGGCATTGGAGGAGGAACTGCAAGGAGTACCTCGAGCAGTTGCGAACTGCGAAAGGTATGTTCTATATTGAAATAAATATATCTCTTAATTCGACTTCTTGGGTACTTGATACCGGATGTGGATCTCATATCTGCAATGATTTGCAGATGATGACAAGAAGCCGACGTCTGAGAGAGGGTGAGACCCACTTGAGGCTTGGCAATGGAGCAAGAGTTGCTGCAGTAGCTATATGAGATGTTTATTTATTCTGTCTTCTGATTTTAAGTTGTTGTTGAGAAACGTTTTATTTGTTCCCGAATTAATAAAGAATATTATTTCTGTTTCTATGCTTGATAGTGATGGATATTCTTGTATGTTTGCTAATTCGATTTGCAATATTTACAAGAATGAATGTTTAATTGGAATTGGGGAACGCGAAAACGATTTATACACCTTAAAATTTAAAGACGTTCCAACTCGTGATGTCGAAGCACATACAACAACGATTAAACGGAAACACGATAACTTGAACCCAGCACAACTTTGGCACGCTAGGCTAGGTCACATTTCTCTAAGTATGATGAACAAGTTAGTTAGGAGTGACATGTTTGATTTGTCAGACATTAACTCTCTACCGACTTGTGAGTCTTGTCTTAAGGGAAAGATGACTAAGCAACCCTTCAAGGGCAAGGGTGAGCGTGCTCAAGGCCTATTGGATTTAATCCATACTGATGTGTGTGGTCCATTTAGTATTGGTACTAAATACGGTCACACATACTTCATCACCTTTACCGATGATTACTCTAGGTATGGGTACTTGTACTTGATGAAGCACAAGTCTGAATCCTTTGAAATGTTCAAGGAATTCAAGGCTGAAGTAGAAAATCAATTAGGCAAAAGTATTAAAGAACTTCGATCTGATCGAGGTGGTGAATACTTAAGTGCTGAATTTCAAGACTATCTGAAAGAGAATGGGATTCTCGCACAGTGGACCCCTCCGGCCACACCACAGCTCAATGGTGTAGCGGAGCGTCGTAATCGGACCTTGTTGGACATGGTTCGATCTATGATGAGCTTCACTGAACTTCCCACTTCGTTTTGGGGCTATGCGCTCGAAACGGCGGTAATGTTGTTGAACAATGTCCACACCAAGGCAGTGGATAAGACTCCATATGAGATATGGATGCGCAAACCACCCAAGTACTCATTTATGAGGATTTGGGGATGTCCTGCTTACGTGAAGCAGACAGTGGGAGATAAGCTGGATACGAGATCCATCTTATGCTACTTCATTGGGTATCCAAAGAATTCCATTGGATACTACTTCTACTATCCCAGCGAAACAAAAGTGTTTGTTTCTAGGAATGCCACCTTTATGGAAAGGGAATTTCTACTTGATAGAAAAGGCAAAATAGTAGAACTCGAAGAGGTTCGAGATCCAATCGAAGTACCAGGTGAGTCTCCTGCACCTACAGAGCCAATACTAGAAATGGTCGCACCTAGGAGATCCGAAAGGGTTCCTAGGGCTCCTAAGAGATATGGTTTTCTCCTTGAAGATGATCAAAGTGATCAAGTTGTTGGATCTGATCCAAGAACTTTCAAGGAGGCAATTTCCGATGCTGATTCCAATTTGTGGCTTGAAGCAATGCAGTCTGAGTTTGACTCAATGCATGCTAACCAAGTTTGGACTCTTGTTAACCCTCCCGAAGGAATTGTTCCTATTGGGTGCAAATGGGTATATAAGAGGAAACTTGGGCCTGATGGTAAGGTGATGACCTACAAGGCACGACTGGTCGCGAAAGGTTACACTCAAAGGCAAGGTGTTGACTATGATGAAACCTTCTCGCCAGTCGCAATGTTCAAGTCAATTAGAATCTTGTTAGCCATAGCTGCATGGTACGACTATGAGATATGGCAAATGGATGTGAAAACTGCGTTCCTTGATGGAAACATTAAGGAAGAGATCTATATGACGCAGCCTGAGGGTTTCACATCTGTCGGAAGCGAGCATAAGGTATGCAAGCTTCAGAGATCGATCTACGATCTCAAACAAGCATCGCGAAGTTGGAACCTAAGATTCGATGAAACAATTAAGGAATTCGGTTTCATCAAGAATCCCGAGGAGCCATGTGTTTACAAGAAGGTAGTTAAAAGCGCTGTGACATTCCTCGTACTTTATGTTGACGACATTCTACTCATTGGGAATGATGTTGGAATGCTGCAGTCAACTAAAGTATGGTTGTATAGTAGATTCTCGATGAAGGAAATGGGTGAAGCATCCTATATTCTTGGAATACAGATCTATCGGGATAGATCTAAACGGATGCTCGGACTCACCCAAGCTACCTACATCGATACCATACTTAAGAGGTTCTCTATGGAAGAGTCCAAGAGAGGACACCTACCTATATGTCACGGGGTCACTCTATCTAAGTCTATGTGTCCAAAGACTGATGAGGAGATAGAGAGTATGGCACGTGTACCATATGCCTCGGCAATAGGTAGTATTATGTATGGCATGATCTCAACTATGCTCAATGGTGGTGCTGTCTCTTGGAAGAGTTCCAAGCAAGACACCATCACGGATTCAACCACTGAGGCTGAGTACATCGCAGCATCAACTGCTGCTAAGGAGGCCGTTTGGATAAGGAATTTCGTCCAAGAGTTGGGCGTCATTCCTAATGGAGTTGGTCCAGTCCCGGTGTACTGTGACAACACGGGTGCCGTTGCGCAAGCAAAGGAGCCCAGGTCTCACCAAAGATTCAAACACATACTGAGGAAATACCACATAATCCGGGATATTGTTGCTAGAGGTAACATAGCAGTTGAGAGAGTCGCCTCTGCGGACAACGTTGCTGATCCACTTACGAAGCCCTTGCCTGGACCGTTGTTTGAAAAACATCACGAAACAATGGGACTGCGTCTGATGAGCAGTTGGCTTTAGGGCAAGTGGGAGATTGTTAGAGTAGATGTCCAACTAGCCAACTTGTGGCATGTGGGTTTATAGACTCTTGTATGACAATCTTTATATATGATATTCGTATTTATTTATATGGCATTCTTACTTTCATTGTGTGTATGATGATTTACAATTGCGTTGAGTAAAGACCTAGAATGCACTAAAGTGTATGTTAGATGTGATAGTGGGTATGACGTCTATCATGAAACACATCTAATAGTCACTGTGTATTCTGAACATGTTCCTAGTCGATTGGGCCGTCAAAATGAGGATAAGGCCGCCCGAGTTCGAGACTAGTATCTGCGATGCAAAGTACCATGTTTCATTGGTAGGGAACATTGTGATGTTCTGAGCGTGCAGATAGATAGTGACCTGGTGATCTATCGAACTACCCTCGTTCGGACTTTCCAAGTGGTTACCATTTGTCGAGTGGATAAGTCCGAGGTCTTGGTTGTACTGATTAGTCCTCACGACTCGAAACGTCATTGAGACTCTAAATGATAGGCGTCTCACTTTGACCCGTTTGCCGACTCACTTGGGGTCATAAGGCATCGGGATTGGGTGAGACCCCGATGCATGTAGGAGTCGATGCATCGTTGTCGAGGATTCACAGCTCGCAGACATGCGTGGATATCCTATGCTATCTGAGGGGATAATAGTGTATAAATCTCTGGCTAGAGTACTAGAAGTGTTTTAGGTAAATGTGTTTACCTAGTTACACTCGCGATGTCACTCTTCGATCTCCAAGATGTATGCATAGCTATCGGATCTACAACGACTCTCGATTTACCAATGGTCGTTGATCTGATCGGGATATATGGATTGAAAGGACCGTACTGTACGCTAACCACGACCAACTGGTTCTTGCAGGCACTATCAGTGATACCTAGGGTATCATGGGGCGATGTTTCTAGACGCTTTTACCATGATCCGTTGGGCAAGTCCGGAATTGTGATTCCGGAGCCACAATGGTTGTGGGCCCACGGCTAGCTGTATCCCTGAACCATTGAGGGTCACACAAGTACTGGATTCGAGATTCCCGTACGGATACTCAGCTCAATGTGTTGAGCATACGAAGAGGATTTAGGGAGTGCGACTTCCTAAAAAGTCAACAGAGGTCAAATCGTGATTTGCCGATGTTGAGGGGCAAAACGGTCATTTTGCACTGGGGTTCTGAAAAATGGTTTTTCAGATCATAGTATTCAGTTTGGGAAACTGAGTCGATCGGTCCGATTTGATCGGCGATCGGAGTTACGATGAAGTCTCGGTGATGGGAACCGAATGTTCATCCGTTGGACCCGGGCCCGTTGGGCCGGATCCAAACCCATCACTAAGTCTATTTAAAATAGACTTAGGCTTTAATTGTAAAACACTTAACACTTGATACTAAACCCTAAACCTAATATTGGCCGCCGCTGTGAGGATTGAGAAGTTAGATTAGTGATTAATTGATTTGATTTGGAATAATCACGGGTTTGTTTGAGGAAATTGCGAAAGGATTGAAGTTTCTGCTGAATTCGAATGTTGTGTTGAATTTTGGAAAATGGCAGCAGCAGGTTACTGTAGCTCGTGCTGGTGAAATTTGGAATCAGCAGATATGGTGACATCAGCGTGACGCGTGAAGATCTGCTGGTTTTGGTGCGAATTGTAGTTGCTGCTGGCAGACATCGCGCGTAGCGTGAGATTGAGCGAGGAAGCGACACGTGTTAGTCAACGTTTTGGAATGTTGACTATTAATTTCAGCAGATACGTTTGTGAAGAGAGATCAGCAGATGGTTTGAGAGCGGCCGATAGATATGATGACGTAGGCGTGACGTATTACTTGCTGCTGATCAGCAGACGCGCAAATGCTAGCGTTGAAAAGCGGCGTCGTTTGAGTTAGTGGAAACGCTGCGTTTTGAGCTTTTAGTTGAGAGTTCAGCAGATGCGCAATTTCAAAGGCGTCGAGATGCGTCGTCGTTTTGAGAACTTCGCGCGATCAGCAGATGGTTTGTTTTGCTTGCGAAAGTTGTTGTCTGCTGATATTTGCCACGGCGTCGTTTAGATTAGTTAGAACGGTGTCGTTTTGCAGTGTTAGCGCGCGGTTGTTGATTTGTTAGTTGCTGCTGAATTTTTACGAAAGGAATAGAGGGTGGCTGCCGATTGCTTCCTGCTGGTTTCTTTGGCTGAATTGTATGAATCAGCAGGTGAGATTTGAAAAGGTATATATAGAAGTGTTGATCGACACTTAGATTATTTTGAGCCAGACATCTCTTATCTCTTCTCCTTCAAACCCTCGACGAGTTACTGTTCACCATCTTCTTCTATCGTCATTTCCTGTCGATTCCAGCCTTCGTTTTTGATATTCTTGGTGGCGCTGGACTCTTTGAGACTTGCTCTTTCCATTGATTATAGAAGGTTTGATCGACACTTAGATTATGTTGAGCCAGACATCTCTTATCTCTTCTACTTCAACCCCTCGACGAGTTACTGTTCACCATCTTCTTCTATCGTCATTTCCTGTCGATTCCAGCCTTCGTTTTTGATATTCTTGGTGGCGCTGGACTCTTTGAGACTTGCTCTTTCCATTGATGCTAGTTTGGAAATTTGGAGCGTCGAGTTGAGAATTCCGAAAGCCCTGCTCGTTCGTGAATTGCGGGCTGCGTGGAGTAGATTCAGCAGTTGGTTCTTTTAAGCTTGTGG
>KV019699.1:4177-16910 GCA_001598015.1 Dorcoceras hygrometricum | reverse complement strand
AGTGGATCCTTCCGAGGTGGAAGAAGGGGAGATGTAGGACATTGAGGTCCGAACTTCCAGAAACAAACCTGCTGGTCCATTTCTCTAAGCTTTCAGCACTCGCATTATTTTGCACGCATAACACACGTTTACAGTTCAGCACTTGCACATACATAGCATCGCATAATTCAGCACTTGCTTATATTTCAGCTCTCACGCATACACAGCACACAAGCACTTGCACAGTTTCGAACAGATTTATGTTGCACATAAATCCGCAAAGATGGTTTTTAAAATATTAGGATTCAGTTTTGGTTGTTTTCCGCATGATTTTAATTCATACCAGATCTGTCTTCGGTGCTCTGTTTTAATGTTCAAGAACCAGAGGTATTGCACCTCACCTCCTTTTAAGCAGAGCAAAAGTTTTTAATTTTTCAGTAGCAGCGCTTGCTTTGAATTTATTGCTTTAAATTCTCTATCCATCGGTCCTAACAATCTCCCCCCTTATAGAAATTTCGTCCCCGAAATTAAGTTACGTACTGATAGCACGCCTGGGAGGCATGCATGCACACCAAATCTTATCACGTAAATCTAAGTGCATGACTAAGCGTCTAATTTAAAACTCTAAGGCCAAAGCTCATACGGTGAACTCCCCCAACAGTAAAGGAGGTTCTTGTCTGGATGGCCTCGGCGGGGCTCGCTCTGTCCGAATATCTCGACCAGGCCGAGGTGGTATTTTCTGTTCACTTCTCCTCGAGGACTGTATGTCCTCCACGTTGACATACTTCTCTGCTTTCGTGAGGAGCTCATCAAACGTCTTCGGGGGCTTTTTGATCAGGGACTTGAAGAAATCACCCCCTCGCAATCCTTGGGTCCCGATCAGCAAATCCGACGTGGCGGACGGCACCTCAATAATAGTTCTGTTGAAACGCCGGATATATTCCCGAAGACTCTCATGTTCTTTTTGCTTCACCGTAAACAGATTTAGCGTGGTTATCGGTTGCTTCTTGCTACGTGGACAGATATGCTTACGTGGAACAGCTGCACCTGCTGTTAGTTGTGTCGCGTAAAGAGAAGCTGGAGAAAATGGATTCAGCAGTAGAAGTATTCAGCAATGATGACGTCAGCGTTGCTATTGAAGGAATCAAGAATCAGCAACCATGACGTCAGCATTTCTATTGTTAAGAAGAGCTGGTATCAGCGATGATGACGTCAACATTTCTATTGGAGGAAGCCGTGATCAGCAACGATGACGTCATCATTGCTGATTGGAAGAAGTTGTGACCAGAAACGATGACGTCAGCAAGAAGCTACAGTGATCAAATACAAAGAAGAGAGGTTGCTGATGAAGATCGAACAGCGATGATGACGTCAGTAGTGATGTCATCACAATCAGCAGTCGACAGGAAGCGCAAGAGATGGATCAGCGATGATGATGTCAGCAGTGACGTCATCACAATCAGCAGTGAGCTACAATAGAACCAGTCGATGGTACTTGAAGTTAGCGATAGCAAAACGATGTCGTTTGGATAAATGGATACGACAGCGTTTTGCCTTCGCGCTAAGGTTCAGTCGATGGATTTTGCGATGGAAATAACCAGCATGTAGCTACAGTAGTTTGTTAATCCAATCGCAAGCTGTTGTACCAGTCGCAAGCTATGTTGTACCAGTCGCAAGCTATAGTGTACCCAGTCGCAGGCTACAGTGTTTTGCAATCCAGACGCAAAGAAACCAGACGTAAAGAAAACAGAGGAAATAACCAGACGCAGTAGTTGAAGATACAACCAGTAGCGAAGTAGTTGACGAATTATATTATGAAGATTCACTAAAGCTGGATGTCAACTGCTAAGCTTAGTTCAAATGTTGAAAACGACAAAAAGCCTGCAAAAGAAATGACACAAGGACAACTCCCTGTCGGTACTTTACATACACATTTCAAACGGGAAGAACTTGTGTCCAACGGATTGAATTTGAACAAAGGCTATTTAAGGGAGAAGATTTGAAGGAAGAAGATGATGACTGTGCGATAATTTCATGAAAAAACAGAGGGAAGAACATAGAAGAATGAAGCAGTCGACCACCATTAGAGAAGAGCTTACTACGAGCGTCGACTGCTGAGTTCTAATTAGCTTTTGCAGAAGCATTTCCCTAGTGTGTGAGATTTTATGTTTACGAGAGTTGTGCTTACACTGTAAATCTCACACACACAGATTCACTCGCATATTTTGAGAGATATGCGTAATTGCTTAAGCGAGTGAATCACAACCCAATTCAATCAGATCCCGTCCAAGCACGACGACGTTAAACTCTGTGTTTGTAGCCTTTCTCACATAGGCGTTAAACAAGTGATTGAGTGAACATCCGAGGGCTGGTAGAGTCTAGGAGTTCTCACAGCTGCTGGTTGCGGGATCGGGTCTGTACACGATGTATAAATCAAATCTTCTAGTGAAACCTTCCGAAGAGGAAGAAGGGGAGACGTAGGACATTGATGTCCGAACTTCCATAAACAAATAAGCTGTGTATTGTATGCTGTTATTCATTCAGCACTTGCATTTAATTTAGCACCGCTCCAACTCATTATCCAAGTGTCGGCACTCCGAGGACGTGTGATCATAATCCTTGTGAAAATCGCAAAATTTATCTGACCTGGGATTCCTCAGGGGCCGTCACTTCCCCGAGGTCGCTGCACTACCTTCCGCTCGTCACAAATCTCCAAAGCCCGAACCTTGCTCACTTTTTAATGGCGTTCGGGCGGTAAACTCCCCCAGCAGCAAAGGAGGTTCTTGCCTAGATGACCTCGATGGGGCTCTCTCTGTTTGAATATCTCGACTAGACCGAGGTGGTATTTTCTGTTCACTTCTCCTCGAGGACTGTATGTCCTCCACGTTGACATACTTCTCTGCTTTCGTGAGGAGCTCATCAAACGTCTTCGGGGGCTTTTTGATCAGGGACTTGAAGAAATCACCCCCTCGCAATCCTTGGGTCCCGATCAGCAAATCCGACGTGGCGGACGGCACCTCAATAATAGTTCTGTTGAAACGCCGGATATATTCCCGAAGACTCTCATGTTCTTTTTGCTTCACCGTAAACAGATTTAGCGTGGTTATCGGTTGCTTCTTGCTACTAGCGAACTGATGAAGGAACGTCTGACTGAAATCTTGGAAGCTCTTGATACTCCCGGTCGGCAAGAGATTGACCACTGTTGTGCAGATCGGACGAGGGTAGTGAGGAAAACTCTGCACTTGATAGGATCAGCATATTGGTGAAGGAGGGCAGCATTTTCCAACCGAGATAGGTGCTTCTCAGGATATCCCATCCCGTCATATTCTCCAACGTTCGGGAACTTGAAGTGCTGGGGTAGCTCGGCAGCCAACACTTCAGCAGAAAAAGGGACCTCCCGAGTTGGGAGGAGTGGAGGTGCCGAGCTTCTTTCTTTCCTCAGGCGACCTTCTCTCGCAGCTTCTTGATCTCCTCAGATTTTTGATCGGGAGGTGGGCGTGACTCAGGTCGGTTTGCCAGTATCTGTTCTACTATAGCTGCTACCAGTTGGGCTATCTGTTCCGCAGTGAGGCTAGGGTTTTCAGACCCCTGAAACAGTCCCTGCGTGTGGCTGGATTCTCCCTTTCCCTGAGCTCTACTCCTCTTTGGTGGCATCTTGTCTTTCTTCTTCTTCGATTTCCCACAGACGACGTCAATTGATGTAGCCAAAGTATCTCAGCCGACGAGCAATCACCACCTCGGGAGCTCGGGGCATCGGGATTGCTGGTGAATGGAAGTTGGTTTTTCGGGGTGCCTGCAGCCGCAAATCACAAGTCAGAGGACGTCGGAAGTGTGTCCGGCGAAGCCCCTCCGATGCTTAAGTCAGGCAGGATGCGAGAGCAAAAGAGAGCAAGAAGGATATATGTGCTGGATGCAAAAGAATGCCAGAATGTGTGTGTATGAATGAATGGGGCGTACCTGTTATTTATAGAGGGGTTAGGCGGTGGAGATGAGCATATCCCAACGAATATTCGCCTGAATCGAGTATCTCGAGCGAGATATTCTCCGCGATCCTCGACGATTTTGTCGTTCAAATAAGAAAAGACGTATCCGGGTTGGACTCTGGCACTGTCCTCGGGAAACATTCCCGATCTGAGCACGAGTACTCGGGCAACTTCCCGATCTTAACGGTGTAGGTCGAGGTCCTAGCGTGCTGCTCGGTCCTCGAATCCCGATGTGGTAATAGGGGGCATCAATATATATATATATATATATATAACATTGGCAAAATGGCAAAGTAGATGCCCTTGACACTTTGTTTTTAATGGAGGTAACCATCCACTACATTTCGTGGAAGGTAACAAGAAAAACAGTTGAGCATCCGGGCTCGGGTAACAGCGTTCGGCTGCATTCAAAGTAACATTTTTATTCGACTAGTCAATGCACAACAATATTAAAAATTATTTTAATATGAAATTAATATTCTTCAAAATCATATAAATTATCCGTACAATACGAGAAGAATCTCACTAACCGTTTACACCAAAATAAGTGGTGTTATAATTCACAATCTTAGGGTACAACTACGTTAAAATCTTACACGAAAACTACACCCTCAATCTATATATGCTAGAATTGTACATACTTAAGACGCAAACCAATACTTACACAAACTCAACCCGCAAAAACCCCCTAAATATGAGAGACAACAGGCTGAATAAGACTAATATTTAAGAAAATATACTATCATGCATATATATAATTACTACAATGATCTGATATGTCTGCAACTAATTCAAGATGACACCTGCAGGAAGGAGAGATCCGGCTTGCTGATCTTCACTAAAATCGCCGTCACACGTCAGAAGCTTTACTACAGAACGTGTATCTATACTGTACTTTCCTATGGCTTTGACGAATCCCTGTTTAAGAACGCGTTGAATCCACTCATCCACCTTTGTGATGTCAAATAGATATGCAGCAGCTAGGAGCTGTTGCATTACATTTGACTCTATCTCTAATGAGCATTCGAAGCCGAAAATCTTGTTTGAGCATTCTTTCACGTCCTTGATTAGTCTTTCAGCAAGTTTTTCGAAATCAAATGGCTCAAAAACAACTACTCCATCAAGTTGTCCTTCAAAATCCTCCAGCCATGACTTCAGATTTTCAGAGCTTGACTCGGTCTCAGTTTCTTCTTTGCTTAGAGTTTCGCTTGCATCAGCAGGAAGGTTCAAGTCCAGGTATCTGTTTACCCCCTTGTGGGCTCGTTTCGACATGTCTAAGATGCCTATTCGGTCTGTGCTTCTGCCTTGGCTGCTGCTTCCAGTGAGCTTTCTTTTGTTCACAGAAATCGGGTCTGATTGAGTCGATTTCTCGCTTGTGTGATCATCATTTAGGTCGCATCCAATCCATATCTGCATCGCATGTCCCTTCACCAGTAATATCTCTTCCTCCGAGCATGCAACTATCTCATTGCCACTGAAGAAACAGTTGATACCTTTGTTGAACCTTGTTGTTACAACAAACAAGCAATTGCTGATGCTTACTTCTCTTCCGCTCAAATCCATAAATCTACCCGTCTTCGCAGCATGGAACAAGCTATTTTGAACCACTAAATCAGCCTTGTCGACATTTTCAAGAAACACAACAGACGGCCTTTTGGTCACCTTTTCGACCAAGTAATCAACAACAGTCCCTCTCATTGACACATTGTACTTATTCATCACTTGTAGATTCCAAAGTGCATCAGAATGAGTCGTCTCATCTTGGAAACTTAGGTCCACGAAAATGAAACTGTCTGTGCTTCCATATAACATCTCTGCCATTGCCAGGCCGAGCTTTCTCTTGCCCAATCTATCAGGTCCTCGGAAGTTCAACCATTTATCACTCCGACTAGCCCCATGGAGACCGATCATTTGCGTTTGGCATTGGGTTATTACTTCTACAACAGCATAAATAGCTTCTTCTTGCAGACCGACTCTTTCAACAAGAGATTTGTAAAGCGCCTTAGGATCATTCACCTTATATTGCTGAAGACTACCCATATGAGTTTGATCCACATGTTTCTCAAAGTCTTTGTTAGTACAAGCCGAAACAGAACCTAAACCCAAATCTGTAGTCACTGAAGTAGGAGTTCGACAATTGTTTATGCCAGCACTCGAAGCTGAAAGTTTGAGGCCACCTATTTCACTGTCAAAATTTGAAGGATTTTCACCAGGTTTAGATAAAAGATCCATCTTGTTGGTTTTTGACTGCACGTCCAATGTATTAGGTTCTTTAAAAGGAGGGCTCTGCCATAAATCGGAGGACAAACTAGATATTACGTTGTTGCTTCCTTGTTCAGGTGATGATTCATTGGACTGTTTGCTACTGTCTTTGCTAGCATTTTCTTTCCCTTCTTGGGTAACTTGAAAGCCCGTAACACGTGGAAATGGATGGCCGAATTGGCTAGTATATCCTTTGGTGAAAGCTTGGTTGTAGTGATGGTGCTGGCATATACTCTCCCATTTCTTCTGGATTCCAGAAATTTTTGCATTCAGTGACAATCTATCGTCTTTGGCCTGCACTGAGAAGTTTCGAACATAAGTTGCAACGACATGTTGAAGAACAATAACAAATAAGGGTTGTTAACAAAGCAATGCGCTCGAAGGACTTTGATCATGTTGATCATTTATCATTCATACGTGTGAGCAGATACAGCCATCATGAAGGAGATCACCATGATGAAATGAAAAGAATTTAGAAAACTATGTACAGTGTTTCTAAAATAACAAAATTCTCAGTCAGCCCACCTCATATCCCATTTCCCCCCCACTTCTGAACTCATGAATTCACCACCCATCAAACAAAGGATATTGATTGACATCCTCAAAACATGTAGGAATCATAAAGTTTCAACATCAGAAGCAGTAAGACAAATCACACAATAACACACACCTTCAAGTCAGCAACGCCATTCTGCTTGCTGTATTCCGCAATTTGAAACCAAGAAGGCAAACTTGACTGAGACTGTTCCAAAACCGAATCACAACTTCCGCCATCCGAAAGTGCTTTTACTTCTTGTTCGCACTTCTCGTTGCATAGATGACAGCGGACAACATAGTGGCACGAACTGCTCAGCGCACTGTTTGTATCAGATGGCATCGAAAAGAATCCACCCAGCGGAACAAAAGACTCCATCAAGCTGCAATTTTTAAGTAGTGCATCAGATTAGTCAATTAAAATCTACTAGTACTAGAATTCAGTTCAGCTGCATTGAATCTAAATATTACTATCTAGACGAAATCCTAATTCCAAATGGGAAAGGAATCCAAGATTTCGTTTGACTTTAATTCCCCAAGAGAGTAGGACTATCATGCATCATGTAAAGAGCTCACATTCAGAGTACGGTGCAAGAAGTTATTTTTCTAGGCCTTGTTGACTATCACTAAACATCCTGCGGCCTTTAAGTAAATATTATATATAAACATAAAGAAAGCATCCTAATCATTAAACAGCTTGTAATAAGATGATAACACAATTTCATGAGAACATATGATTTAACAGATGAAATACAAACTACAGGCACATAAAACAAGGACTTTCATTATTTAAGCAACAGTTGGAAATAAAGTTGCAAGTTACCTGGATCTTGGATATGAACCACCCATGGAAAATGTAAGAGACGTAATAGGCAGAATTTGCAGGTCCCAATCATCTTCAATGGAAGGAAATTTGTTCAAAAACTTGAAGTAAATCTCATGCGTAGCAGCAGCTCCAATCAACCATAGCTTCCCACCGTGAATCTGTAGCAGTCCAGTCAATTTGCTCACCATATATCTCAAACCATCGGTACAAACAACATCGCCACAGAATACTTTCAAATCACCAAAATTCAACACAACCCCAGATCCCACAGCATTCTCCACCATCCTTTCCACCTCTTCAAGTCTCAGCCTAAACGAATCCTGATCCAAATCTCCATTAACAAACCTCAAGATCTCATCTTTGACACAGATCACAGTCAAACCACTCAGCCCCACCGGCAGAACACCGTCTATTTTCCTCCGCACGATTTCCAAGAAACTTTTCAGGGCATCTCCGTAAGAAACCCCCAAAAGCAGCGGATTCCTTTTCTTGTTTTTCATCATAACTTCACCAATCCTTCTTCGAATTCTCATCCCGGGAGAAACAACCCATAAAAGGAAAGTTAAAACCTTTCCCCCCAACGTCGCTAATATTGTCACCACTGCCAAAATTACACAAAAATAAAGGTGGGTTCGGCCGCTTGTACCTGGACGAGTACCCAAACAGATGGGGCGAATGGAAACTATTCCCGGGCCTAAGAGTGGCTGTTTTTATATCGTAACTCCGGAAACCCGCCTCCCCAAACACTCTACTCACTAAAGGGTCATCGAGAATTGAAAGTATCAAATTCTGCAGCTCGGCCTTCACTATGGGAACAGATGAACACGAAGAGTACTGCTGCTGCTGCTGCTGATAATAGCTGAAATTCTCCGGCTGCCTCCTCTGATTAGCCTGCGATCTTTTGATAGCCGCCATCAGAGAATTCGACACCGGCGGCTGCTCGATTTTCCCAGCTTGCGAAGAAGGCAACCGGTCTAGAGCAACACTCAGAGACAGCTCCAGAGCTTTGAACTGAACCCGAGTGGAGTACGCATTGTTGCGCGTCCGCATGCATGCTTCACGTAAAGAAGAGCTGGGGAGAGATAGGAGCGACGACACCATGTGCATCGACGTCGTCTGAGCGTGCCCACGGCGGCGAGCCACCGCCACGGCCTCGTCCAGAGCGACCGCCGCCTCCTGCGTTAGGCATTGCCTGGCGGCGTTAACGGGAGTCGGCATAGGCGGACAGCGCTGAGAATATGATAGTACGTAGAATTTCAAGGGAAGTTTTATTGAAAATGAAATTGATAGCTTAAAAATGACCATATTCTTTCATTTTAATATCTATGTCTATATATTTACATAAATAATTGCTAATAAAAATAATAGTTTATGAATTTGATTTTTAACAATAGACACATGCTCAGAGGTGGCTTTTGAATGATTTGGCCTTTTCACATAACTATTTATTTTAATTTTTATAGAGCAAAGTTTGTTGGGGTTCTAGGGTCCTCGGTAAATTTATCTGCTGCACAATATGTTTCATTTATAATATGATAACAATTTTTATAAGAAAAATTTTATTAGATCGACTACAAGAAGTATCGAGAAATTCATTCAATTTAAAATTACATGACTCAAATGACCTGGTTTGCTCGGCTAACTCAACACTCATTACACAGCATGAAAAGTTAGTATTAATAAATGGATCGCATATCTGAGAAGTAAGTAATCTAAGTGATTATTATATTAGTTTTGTTTTTTATAATCAGTTTGTAGAAGCATAGTCATTCTCCCATCAACTTTTGGTCTTTTGCTTATATTTATAATTAACTAAAAATTAAGCCAGAACTATTCGATTATGGAAAATACTCAAAACATATTATTTTAAATCAAAAGCTCATAAATTTAGTTTAGATCGTAAAGACACCTAAATTGAGCCAAGGGTTCTCTCATTTCAATTATTCCTCATTTGTTTCTCAAATTTTTGGAAGATTTCGACTGGTTACCTAATAAAATTCTTCTGCTATGCACAATGCTACATCTTACGACATATATACCCCTAATCACAACTCAACCCTCGGTTCTTCAAAGTTGGTTGGTTCTGATTTTCAGTTAGTGCCTGGGTTAGACGGAGACGAGTCAATTCAATTATTACTCAAATTTCAATCAGCCAGAGGTTATTTATCAAACATTAACTTATATGTTTAGTAAAAAAATTTTGAAATATATATGTAGGTCTTAATTGATAGGAAATAAATTTAGAGTGGGGTGGGGTAGGCAGTGAAGAAGTATGAAGAGATTTGTGGGTCCAAACATATTTGGAGGGAACATGGTCCATACAGAGGTATAGATTCTCTTTATGTGAAATTTAGATATTCACTGTACTAGTCAGAACCCACAATTCCTGCTGCAAATAATAATAATAATAATAAATATTATTGTTATTATTATTATTATTAACTATATATATTTTTTTTGTGAAAACAATATTCTTTATATGTATATGAAATACTTGATTCATGTAATCATTTTCTAGAGAGGGGCCGGAGTCTAATTTACTGACATAAATAGTATATTTCATATTCTTAGTGTTTTATTTTCTTAATATTTTTAGTATTAATTTCACAAAGTTATAATGACTGATGAGACATAAAGAGTGAATAAAAAACAAAATAAATCTGACATTTCAAATATTAATTATTTTATTTATGTTGTCATAGAAATGCTGCGCACACTATAGTGTACAGTAGCAATTGATATGCCTACTTTTGGAGAGTCAATAGAAAAACAGTTAGCACACTCAGTCCTCAGATGTGTGAATGATATCCAAAATATTTTAATTAAATACTTTAATTTATTTTCATTATTATTACTTGATAGTCCGAAAAAGGCGGTGCCATGAAGGTAACACGGCTTAGGCATCGGAACTGGATCTAAACACAACAAACAATCGAATATGTGCATTTAAAAACTATGTGAAAAAACAACACGTAACTGGCTCAGATCGCACGCAATCTGGTCTATTGAAACTCGAGCTGCAATAGTTCATGTTATTGAAAGATTTGAGCATCGAGAAGTAGATCAGGTAAGATATAAAATCATGCGGAAACAACCTGAACTACCCTCTGAAAATTGAAAGCTTAAAACACAGTTATAAACAATGAAATGCAGATGTATAAAGTAAACTGTAAAGAAGACACACACTGCGAATTTTTTATAGAAGTTCGGAGCTCAATCTCATACATCTCTCCTTCTTCCATACAGGAAGGATTCACTAGAAGATTTGATCTGTACAGACCCGATCCAACAGCCCTGAAGCTGCGAGAACTCCTAGTCTCAACTGATGCACACCAGCTCGCAGGCTGTGTGTCTAACTAACACTTCTTTTACGTTTCAATGAGCAAGACTACAATGATTGTTTGTGATTGTGATTCACTCATCTATTCTGTTTCGCACATCTCTCGTATATATGTGAGTGAATCTGTGTGTGAGAAGTTACAGTGTAAGCTCACTCTCTCGATTGTTTTCTCACACATTGGGAAGTGCTTCTTCAAAGCTGATAACTCATTGTATTCCCTGGTTTGTGCAATCGAATATAATCACTCATTGAAGCTCACAGCTTGTGCAGCAGCTCACGCCTGGGCACTGAACCAGCTTGCACACTAGCTGTCACCTTAGTGTGCAAACTTTCGACTATGCACTGTCTTATGAATTCTGTTTTGTGTCTTTCTGCATTTGTGTTCTTTTTCGCTCATTTCATTCTGCTCTCGTGTATCTCTTGTGCAGTACACTGGTCGCTGCTTGTTCTCTGATTGATGTATATAAAGCCTCTTGCAATTATATCTGTTGGACACAAAGTTGTAGCCGTTGTAAAGTTCTGACAATATTATACCTTGTGTCCGTCATCATTTAATGCATTTGCAGGCTTTGTTGAGTTTGAGCTCTTTTCATTAACTGCTCTGCAGCCATTGCTGACTTTGAACATGTGAACACTAGACAGGACAAATAAATCAGTTTGAACTTGATTAATCCAATCTTCGCATAGCTTATGTTCAAACTACTTTGTTCGTCTGATAGCTTCTGCTTATCTATTCTCTGAGCTGCTTGCTTTAAACTGTTCTTTCTGCTCTTGAGCTGATCTACACTTGAATACTTTTCTGTACTGTACTGTACCAGCTTGGGCGTTATCGACAAGTTCTGCATCAAGCTGGTTTGTCTCAACTGGTCTCTGAGCTATTTTCTTCCCCCAGCTGGTCTCTGAGCTGGTTGTTCCCAGCTGGTCTATTCTGTTAGTTTCTTTCAGCTCTAATCTATTTCTGTACACTGTGAGATCTAATATGTTATTTGTTCTGCGCTATTCTATGTGTTAGGATAAAATTTATTAGTTTTGGTGATAACAAAAATAAGACAAGTTGCTTTTGGATAATCAGTTGTCGCATCTAACAGGAGAACATTTATCAATCGACAAGTGATATTTAGCAGTTCGAGTATTCGTTGGAAATCAGCATATGGTATGCAATCAGTGGTTGGTTTGTTCTCGAAGATAGTCAGCAGATACTTTCTTGAAGAGAAATCAGCAGATCTTTTCGTTTCGATCACAGGTACATATTTGAGTTTTAACGTGTTTTGCTAAGGAGTACTAAACGACAGCGTTCAAGTAAGTTGGAACGACGTCGTTGGGATGCACAGTTATTCATCAGCAGTTGAAAAGAATTCTTGAAGAGAATCAGCAGTTGCTTAGTATATTTCGTTGGAGAATGCGAAACGACAGCGTTTGGTTAAGTTGAAACGACAGCGTGTTGAAACGACAGCGTATTGATTGGCTTAGACAATTCAGCAGAAGCATTCTTTAGAGAATTCAGCAGAAGCATTCCTTAGACGAATCAGCAGAAGCATTATTTCAGCAGATGAGAAAGTTCAGCTCGAGCGCTAAGCATAGATGACATCAGCAGTGACGTCATCAATCAGCAGGGAGCTACAGTAGAACCAGTCGATGGATGATCCAGACGCAAGAGATGAAGCGACGTCGTGCTAAAGATTCAGCAGATGGTTTGTGCGTTGGTTATAATCAGAAGCAGGCTACAATGCATTCAGCAGGAAGCTAAAGCTATCAGCAGTTGTGAAGAGAAGCGCAAGAGATAAAGCGACGACGTACAGGAAGAACATT